>JAITYZ010002358.1:0-50911 GCA_027744595.1 Paronellides praefectus
TATCCTCGTCGTATCTCTATTTCTTCCCATTATCATTGTCCTTGCGTTACTCTCCAGCATTTCTCCATGTTTGACAAATAATGACTCCCATTTACAAGCTATAAAAAATACTGCTCTCGGGATGCTCAAAAACTACAACAAAAATACAAAATACTACAGCATTTATGCTAAAAAAAGAACGTAGCAATATATTCATACAGCTGTTACTTTTCCATGTACAGCAAATAAAAAAAATTGCAAAAACCGGCAAAATATTATCGAGTGTACGGCACAATACAGAGAAATGGATTGGCTATTTGGTCATAATAATATAATATCTTGGTTCACGGGTATCACTACTTCTAACCCCCCCACAATATAATATACATTATTTACAAAGTGGGCCACCCATTCCTCTCTGAACTCTACATAAACCAAGAAATTCCAGCCCACTTTTTATTACTTTCATTAAAATCCTCCGCTTTAAGTTTTGTAAGTACCTGGTACTTGGTGTTTGATGTGCAAAAGCTTCCTGCAAAAAAGATACATACAAAAGTGTGTAGGTATTTATATGTGTTTATGTGTACCATGGTCCGTGGTAAAAGAGAAAGAGAGAGAGGAGCACCACCACTGGTTGGAATTTTCTAACAAATAAAATCATGTCGTATATTTTTGGGCTTTGCATTGTTACTCGTCGTGGGAAGATAAATATATGTAGATGATTTTTTTTCTACTTCTCTTTAGGTACAAAGTACAGAGGTGAAAGTGGCAATTTACTATATATTTTGTATACTACTACGCATACATCCATTTTGTAACAAGGAATTTACTATTTTATTATGCAAGTCAGTTAAACTAAGGTACAAATCTAATATACGTAAGTGGTTCAGAAATCGGGTCATCGCATTCCATTTGGTATCAAGCTTGAAAGCTCTTTGTATAATCCTAACCGACAAAAAAACAGATTGCCTTGCAAACATACAAAAAAAATATACACACAAAGAGGAATTTTTTTATAGTAGTATAATACCCACTCATGATGATCACGATGATGATCATCATCATCATCTCATGGTGAAATAGACTGGAGACTCTTTCTCTGAATACATGTGTGACCCAAAATATGTACAGCTTTTGATATTGTTACTATTCCTGCCGCTGGTTTCAGTTTCAAGCTTTTTGTTCAATCATGTTACAATTTTTTCCCCTTTGAACTTTTCTGCCATCCTTGCTTCTAGGGACTTTTTTCAACTTTTTTCCTTTAACGGCAGTAGTGAAAGTAAAAAGCAAACCAAGCTATAATATTACAGTTAAAACATTTTTTGGAGGTACCTACATTACTTTGGTGTAGGATACTTCACAAGGAAAGTGGTGGTCGAAAAAAGCAATATAAAATTGCATGTCATGCATTATGTAAAAAAATAATTTCCTCTATTTACTGATGATGATGACGATGCGGTATAGATGATAACATGGTGTCTTATTAAAATTTAACTTTACATTAAAAAATGTTATAGCCCAGAGAATTTAATATGCATTTGAAAGACATTCAAAAAAAAATAATTTATAGCTGCATTTATTACAGCCTTGAGGAAAAAATGTTTTAATGATTATTATCTTGAGAAGCGCGCTACTCTCAAGCTTTTGAAAATCACTCAAGTAATTAAATACATTATAAAAAGTACGCATTTTGCATGCTACGCTTCAAAACTCTCAAATTAGCTGTGACTCACAGTCCGTGAGAGAGCATTAATGATCTAGTAACATGTTTGGTGCACAAAGATCAAGAAATTAACAAGGAGGAGGGAATGGTTATAATTACATTTAACTTTATCTAATTGATTAAAAAAAGGCTATATAACATGCTGTATCCTATTTGCCAGGTTAAAAAAATGTAGCAGCCTTGTGCGTATCCACGCTTTTTACAAAATTATTGAGCGTCATGTGCGTGTGATGTATCGCTAATGGATATTTTTTTAAGAACAGAATATTAGAGAATGTGACTGTAAAAATAGCTAGAAAAGCTAGCGTACTTTCACTAAAATGCCTAGTCAAAAAACACAATTGCGGAAATTAATTCCGTTTTGCTTTACGGCTTTTCTCCCCGTTTTCTCTCTCTCTCTCTCTCTGAAAATGGCATTCTTCTTCTTCTTTGTTCCTAAAAGAGTCTCTCTAGGAGTCTCTTTAGTGCGGCGAGAATTTGGGATAGAAAGCTATGTGGTGATATAGCCCCTTAAGTGTATGCAAAATGGTGGATTTGCTGCTTTGAATTCCAAATTTTGTACAAATTTACAAAACTAACTTGAGAGTGTGTATAAATATATCTCTCTCTATGGTTTGATGCGGCAACTGTATAGTAGAAAATATAGGGAAATAGTAGAAAATACGAGACAAGGAGACAAAAAAGGTAACTCTTTCATTAGTAGTTTTTTCGGTCCCACTTGGACTTTTGCAGAAAAAAGAGTATTCTTTTTAACTGGGAAATCATCATCATGAATATTTTGTGTGTATCTACATATCTTTCTCTCTCTGTGCCTCAGTTTTTTGAGCAGAAGAGGGAATAAAAGTAATGGCAAAGTAAAAATGCATGTCACAGGAGAGAAAAAAACAAGAGGAAATGGTTTGAGGACGACAGCAGCAGCAGCTGTATTTGAATACCTCCATGATGTTATGTCGTACTTTGTGAATTTAAGTGTGCAATAGGATATTTATTGAAAATGAAAATTCAGAGTGTGCTTTTTTGTACATAAATGTGATATACATATACAAGTGGGTATAGTGTTTCGTGTGTAGGCGTTTGTATTAAAAGTACCTGCTTTTGCTTGCATATAATTCAAGCTAATGAAAATGAGTCCATTTCCGTTTAAAAATTGTTCATGTAAGCCTGGTAATATGCCAATGGTGCAATATTATGTTTTTTATACTTTTTCAAAAAAAATATTAAGTTCTCCTGTGTGTTAAAATTTCTTGGCTTGTTAAGGTTACTATTATACGATCATCAAGAATTTCCTCTTTCAACTGTTTTCCCCCTCTCTCGTCTTTCTCCCATTCCACCTATTTTTGTATATCTCCCATCTTTACCCCTATTGCTGCACACACTTTCTTGACTAAAACAAATTATTAGAAGCAGCTGGTTTTTACACACTTGCTCAAGTGTCATGTTTTATTCCTGTTACAGAGCTTTAGTTAAACGTGTGTGACACTTTTTTACTATACTTTAATAAGTGTTTTCATTTATTCATTTTTTCCTGTCAAAGCTTATTATTTGCATACTGACTTGCCGTGTGTTTTGTTTTATGTGGCATTCTGACCACCATCATCTCCCTCATTTAACTTCCTTTTTTGAGCAACATGCATCAAAGCTGATAGTAGTTGAAGGAGTTCATTGCATGAGGATAGTAGTGTACATCGTAGATAATATGTTTATGACGGATAGCGCGCAACACACACAAAAAATATACTGAGGGGAAAGTTAGTTTAAAGAAAGAAAATGAATATTCAAGAGTGAAAACTGGTGAGTGTTTTTTTGTGTGTGGTATGCTTGGGCTGTTTTGTAATATTTATGATAAAAGTGAAAAAGGGTGTAGTGTAGGGCTACCATACATCATTGTCCTAAAAATGGTTAGATACTTTTCTCGCATAGAGAAAAGTTTACTGCTGTTGCTTTATTGTTAAAAAAAGTCAGGGAAAGTTTTTATTCATCTGCGAAGAAAAAGTATAATAATAACAAGTTGACCAGTTTTGCGGATCGTAAGTTAAAGTTTAAAAAAATAATGCAGAGATGGGAAAAAAGAAAGCGAGAAAAGGGAAAGGGTCGGTTTGATGAGAATAATGAAAAACTTTCTTGTTTTTCTTTTTTCTTGACTTTTTGTATTCTTTGTTGTTGTTGTTTGCTGCTGTCATGTTACTTTAGATAATCTATATTGCTATATATTTTTATAATATAATTCCTTGTATTATATTATTATAGCCCTGATCCTATCCTAATAGTTTTCACACTCTCCTTTTAAAAAAACTAGAGAAATGGTTGAAATGATAGAATGAGGATGATACATAATATAATGTTTTGTATTTTTCATTTGTAAAGCACGTAAGAATATATAAAAAACTCCCGACATTCACTTTTCACTCTCAAGTTTCTCTTATCTTCTGTTGTGCCTCGTGTGAGACTTTCTTCTTTCTCGGCTTACTTTTTACTAGACAGAGAGTGTGTGTCAGCCTGTGACGTTCTCTCGCCCTCGTCATATCACTATTGTTGTTGTAATATCTGGAGAGAGAGAGAGAGAGAAAGTTTTCAAAAGGAAAATGGTCGGGTTTTTTTGTTATATTTACTGGGGAAAACTCCTGAGGAGAAGAATTGATGAAAATGAAACATTATTATTATTATCACATGGGAGTATATATTAGGAGGATTGTTGTGTTGTAATATTATCGTATTCTTAGACTCTTTTGATAATATTTTCTTGAGAAAAAGTTGTAAAAAAGCGAGAGAAAGCGATCCAAGTTTCTCTTGTGTATGAACTACGACAGAGCGAAGCAAAGGAGTAGTGGAGTCTTGCTTGCTTATGTGTGTCTATCTTTGTTGTTATTGTTGGAAACAGTTTATTATTACAAAATAAGTTGGGAACGAGAGTTAGGTTATTGAAATTGATAGATTTCAAAATAGAAGGATAGAATACAAATTTTAAAGAAACTTTCCTCCCATTATAACTGCCATTAATCTAAAAAAAATGAGTTTTTTAGCGTACATGGAAATTGCGCATCCATCCATATAAGGCGAACAGACAAAAAATACATACCTATAATGCATAAAAGGTACATATACATATGTATATAAAATATATATTATAAATTAGCAGTGCAAAAGGTATAAATGTTACAAGTACAACAAAAATAATAATAGGTATGTTCTTAGAAAATATAATGGCCATCATTTACTTCTTTCTCCAACTTTCACCAAAAAATATATAAAAAATAATTCCCTTCCTTTTTACACGCATCATCTCCGTCGAAAAGTTGTAATTGAGCGTATTTGAACTGCAACTTGGATATCACACACACACAATTTTGAATGATGAAGTATGAACGCAAAAGCATTAAATACTGTGCAAGTGCAAGTAATGTCAAGTAAATGATACCATGTATCTTGCCATTTGTAAGGTTTCAATATGTACCAAAGCAGTAAGGTTTCAATACGACATGTTATATTGACTGTATATGCCTTTCATACAATTTTCTGCTCTCTTCTTCTTTTTCTGGTAGACGTGACTTTACCCACAAGATATACTGATGTATGAACGACAAGTTTATTAACTTGTACAACTCCTTTTTTACTTGGCGCGCACCAAATCCATCAACTGAAAATAATTGCGTTGATTTCGATTTCTTCATTTATTTACGCAACATTTACTTTTGATCATTGGGGTACAAATCAAATAACGGATTACACACACACACACACTCACAACTCACATACACCAAATAATATTATAACTCGTGGGGTCGAAAGAGTTTGACTTGTGTGTAGGAAGAAGTACATATATGTCATGGCATATAGTGTGGGATTGTGTAATCTGCTGAATGATTAAATTAGAAAATTCCATTTCTACAAAACAGCTAATGGCAAAATGTTGGCAAGTTTTTTTTCCTGATGGAAGCTCTACAAGGTCAACATGGGGAAGTGGAATAATATGAATAAGCGTCGTGAGTTCTGACGGCATCAGGATCAGAAAAGTAATTTATTCATTCATTCAGCTAGAAAATTTGATCGCAGTTGTCACTCGATCAAAAGCACTAATGCCTACATACTAATAATAACACGCGTTTGAGCAACATAGCCACCAGTGTTTATCATCATCATCGTCGTCGTGGATTCAATCAGACCATTTTTATCCTCTCTCTCTCATTTTGGAGAGGAAATGGTAAAAAATTGTGATCATGAGAGTAAAAAGAGTAAATGGTCAATCAAACAAACAGAATTAAAAAAACAGAGTTTTTTTCTCTGGCATGACTGTTTGTGACTGGAGACAGAGATTTATTTGTGTGAAAATTTAATTAAAAGCGCTACTGCCTAAAAAACTGGGAAGTTCAAAGAACGCATATGAATAATATATAAAAAGGTTGGACATTCCAATAAGTTTCAGGTTTCTATTCAAATAACGAAATCACGCAATTTTTTCCTCTCTCCGTCCTCGCCCTTCTTGTGATGTATTTGTGTATTTTGTGAGGCAATAGTTGCAAAAGTCTTTTAGAAAAAATGGTAAATCGGTGAATCATCGTTGTACTGATGACTGGGTTTGTGTTGGAGCCTCCAACTTGGAGGGGGAAAATGTGTTGGGGTGTTTTTATTGTTGATATTATTATCTGGAATTGAATTGCTTTCTCTTTCCACACAAAACGAGTTGATATAAAAATTAATGCCTTTTCACTACAAACATGAATGAATGGATGTAGTAGAGAAATGGAAATCAACATGTGGAGTTGTAGTAGTATTCAATGAAAAGATTGGAGAAAGTAATGTGATCCGATAAAGTAGAGCTAAACTTGATGCTTCTACAGACTACTCCACCATCCACACGTCACATTCTCTCTTGAACACTTGAATTTTATTGCATTTTCCATTTTATTACTGCTTCTCACTTATATTATTATTATGTGGTTCATTTAAAAGATGTAAAAGCGTGTATGCATAAATAAAAGGGAAAGTCATTTTGAGTATGTGAGAAAGTCATTGTTATTTCCCTACTGAGCACATTCACAAACAACCAGAGATAGTAAAATGTTTTGCGGAAATATATCCACCGATGATGATGCTGGTGCTCCTATAACATTTTATAGAATTCCCGTTTTGTCGACCATATGATATTTTATTATTCTCATGACATCTTTTACTCTTTTTGAATGGAATAATGTGTGTAAATACTGAAAATTGCCATAAAGTGACACTGACTCCATGCTTTTCCAATTATTATTGCCTTCCCAAAAGATATCGAATTTCATTTTATTTACTTTACTAGACTTTCAAAGCCAGGGGCCATGGAACGAGATATTTTTTTACTCCTTATTTTGCCAATTGGAGATAATTTTTCATTCTCATATGTGTATGATGACATTGTTGATGATCCAGATGCGCCTCCAAAATGTAATTTGATGCCAATGTTACCAACAAGTCCTGTGGCAAAGAACAGAACATAACCAAATATTTGTGAGAAAATGGGGAAAAGGGTGTTCTTGAAACCAACCTTGTGAGACTTGCTTTTTTCACCTTTTAACACACTGTGTGCCCAGTGCACATAACCGAAAAAAATGGTTTGTTTTTCTCATTCTCAGCTCATATTTTTATATATTATGTATGACCCTCCTGTACTTTTCGACTTTTCTTCTGTACAATTATTGCAGCGTGAGCGATATCCCAGCTTTTCTGTTGCTGAGATGAAGGATTGGCAATAAAAATGAAACCGTTGGCACGCGGTCGTTTGGTATATTTGAGAAAAAGAAAGCTCTCAAAATCCAATTTAGTTCTTATCTTTGTAATAATAATATAATTGCATTTATAGTATACCTAAATACATATATATGGCGTAATATAATATAATAGGTGGGTATGTATGTATATCGGCAGTTAGTTACTAGACTAGAGCTTCAAGAAAACAGGAAACAGCAAAATGCGAGCGAGTAAGACGGTACATATAAGTAGCTCTTATCGTCACTTCACATGTGTGTCTATCTAGCGTATGGAATACAACGCGTTTACAAAATACGAGTTTTTCCTAACGTCGGGCAGAAGACCAGCTGGCATTTTTTGGGAGACCAGTTCATGTTTCCGGAGACAATAATGAATATTGCAGGCTTGGCTATCTAGACTCGTACTTTTACTAAAAAGTGATGATGTGGAAGGTATAGAGTGACTGGTAGTTCAACTGGAACAATTACCTGCCTGCGATTTCACTTTTGGCCAACTACCTCTCTGACACACACACCTACACAGGAGGACAATAATAATTAGGATTACTATTTTATGAATGGCTTCTCTCGTGCAGTAGGAAAGAAACCTGCTGGTAAAATGTCACAAGACATGCGAAAAGCTATGAATTGGCAGGTGTTTGTGTTCATCAAGGTATATATTTTACTCCAATATGTTTAGTTTGAGCAGCTTCCCTTTCACTTACAACAACGTTTTACTGCATCGCACATCATCGTATAAACGAGATCTTGAAAAAAATTGTCTTGTTCTGATTTGTGGCAATTTCAAAAATATATTTTAATGGATACCATTTTTTATGCATGGCTTTACTACCCCATAATAATTTTGCTAAAGTTAGCTAAAAGTAAGGTGAACTGTAGATATGTTTAGAATCAAAGTTATGTAATTACATTATCCTACAAATTTAAATATAATCGTCTTGTTGAAAGTTGAATTTGTTGATGTATTCTACGTGCAATTTCACAATAGATATTCGCAATGGAAGTAGGTAACAAAACAAGAATCTGCTACAACTCGTACCACTCAACACTCAAACATTTATATGACTGTGATGCGTATTCCCACTTATAAACGTAGCTACGTATACTGATAGGAATCGCATCTGACTGCAACTTGAATCTATACATGAATCAAAATAAAAATCCCAGGGATTTGCAATGAGTTTTTGGAAAGAATTAATGATACGCAATTCTCACACTCGCCATTAACAATGTATTATTTGAGGGTTAACTCAACCTCAATTTAATTTTGCAAATGTAATCCGATTTCTTTGCTGCCCATATTTTAAAATGAAATTATTCATGTTTTATGGTTTTATATGTACCCACATACATAACCACAATTTTATGAGCAAACATGAGATTTAAGCTCATGACTTATGAATGTATGGTGATAAAAGGGAATTATGGACTCTTCCAAGCAGATAAAAAAATACAAGCTAAAGGAATAAGAATGGTTCACATTCCAGTATTTACTCCCTTTTGTAAATTAAGGAAGGTGACCCATTTCAATTTTCAATTATGTATATCTGGGCAACTATCATTTTGCGAAGATGCTGCAAAAAAAATTCCTTCGCCCATGAGCACAGGTGCCTTTTTAGCGACTTGAAAAGGGGGTGCCATAGGAAAGACTGTATAAAGCGGTTAAAAACATCCGATTTCACACTTTTTGGTATTTTAGTCATTACTTTTAGTAGTTTTGGGTGAAAACCAAAAAGCATACCTTTTATACTTTTCATCCTAATCCATAACACGTTTAGCGCTATGCACAAACATGATGAACAAATGGAAATGCTTTCCCATTTCATAAGTTTTTCCCTCCCCACCTCCTCCACAACCACCACAAGAAAGACCACTTTCTTTCTCATGTAGTTTCTCTTTCCTGGGAATTCGGCGGTATACACACATTCTTTGGCTGAATGTGCAGCTAATTAGGTCACTTTCATTAACAAACTTGGGAAGGAATTGCATTATTTCAAGTTCTCCCAATGGAGTCCTTGAAGAAATTCCCTTCCTAAATCCGGTAGAGCATTTCTAAAAGAGTAGTACGCATACATATTGTCCAACGGAGTAATAGCAGAATGAATAGCAGCAGCAGCAGAACACGGGAACAAAAGATAATATCGTCTAACTAATATCGCTTAGCATAATCCGCAAACACACACACGTGACGGTGCATATTCTATCATGTGAATGAGTTCATTAATAAATCAGTTAAATTACTCGGCTCTCTCTCTCTTTCCCTTTTTCACAAAAACCACTCCGTATTTAGGTAGTTGTGTGTGTGTGTGTTTTATATTTAAGCCACATTGTACATTTTATCCTTTCCACGAATCTACAGAAACACAAAAAATATAATATCTCATTTAACGATCATCATCTTGTTTGGAGTTGTAAAGAGTTTAAGGGTTAAAAGGACTTTTTTCTTTCTCCCTTTCTTTCTGTCTATCTTTATTTCTTTCCAGTTTCACTCAAGTGTAAAAAAGACCAAGGGTGAATAAAAGAAGAAAAGAAAGAGAGAGTGAGAGAGGCAGTTAGCGTAATACAGTAGAATAACCGATTGCACAATTTAGTTCAAAAGGATTCATCCTGGTTGAATAAATTAAATAAACTTTTAATGTTATGCAAAAAAAAGAACACCTACGCACACAATACTACTTACTCACTCGGAGATATTTCAGATAAGTAAGTATACATGTTACAAAATTTTGTTTCCAAAAACCGCTTTAACTTTTGCACGTGCACCACCGCACAAAATTTAAATACGTGTTTAAATTTTAAATCATATTTATTGTGAAATACTAAGAATAGAGCATGTATACTATATTGTATTTGTATATAAGGTTATATATATATACATACTATATTTAAGAGAATTTCCTTTATTTTCCCCATATTTGTACTGGAAGAATTCACATTTGTGAATTTTATGAGGCGTAATGATATGAAACATTTCATAATTTGTGTCTCTCTGGCGTTTGTGTTGATGATAGCACAAAATGGGGAAAGCATTGAACCGAAAGGAAGGGCGACGTTGTTGCTTGCTTGCTAACAATGAGGAACGTGTCATATCATATCATATAGTCCAAAAGACGACTACAAAACTCTGTACGTGATTGCCCCACCACATCATTATCACATCATAGTGAAAATTTCATTGTACTGTAAAATGGGTGGTACAGGAAATGAGCATGCACTGTTGGATATTATATATTGTTATATGCTTATTTTGATATATATTATGTATGTATATATGTTATACAACATATAGGATGGCATAATGAGATTTACATAACATGCAGGGATGTCATACAAGCAACTCGGCAAATGTGTTATAATCAAAAGTAATGAATCGCGAACGGGCAATCTTCATCGTTATACTTTGTCTTCATCATTTTCATAACTTTTTTCTTTAAACTTTCTTTTTTTCCTCTTTTTTTACAGATAAGTGATGATGAGCGTATGTCATTGACGACAGCTGTTAGTGATGATGAGCCAGGAGACGGGGCCAACTCACCAAAAGGCTCAAGAAAACCTGCTGCCTCCTTTAATTGTACTGGTGCTGTGAGAAAAGCTGGGTAAGTCACACACACAAAAAAATAAACCTAAAGACATGACTATGCCTTGCCTTGCTGTCTTCCTGCTCTGCTCTGTGTGTTTTCCTGTCTTGTCATTTATATTTTTCGTTTGAGTAAGCAACAAAAAAATGTTTAAACTTGAGCCGTTGTTCTTTTTTTCTTTTGCTATTGGCTTTCCGTAGCCAAATTTTTTTTTTCGTTGTAATATTTTTTCTCTCAGTATTTTTTTTTACATCAAAGTTACTTTTTCTTTATATTTTTTTTGGAAGACGCTGCTGACATTTTAGTAGCTGCTGTGCATTTATTTGGCGCTTGTTAATATTCCTTTTTCTTTCTTGTCTCCACTCCTTATTTGCTTCTCTTTTTTTAGTGCCAAGAAACTGGTAGTATGTATACCTATATGTTATGCAATGCAACATTTTGTACAAAACTTGCTGATGGAATTATGATCATGATGGCGCGATTTAATTTCGTTATACAAGTTTACTCAAGCCAAGGATTTTCATTTTCATGTCAACATCATTCACCCTCATATTATATACCTACACAACATGTATACATGATACATGGCAAAGCGTCCCCAAAATTGGGACCTTAAATCCACCATTTTTTTGTATAAAGGGACTTGAAAAGGGCCATAATACAAACCAGGCAAATATTATGGCGGGTATTACTACCAACGAAAAATGTCGAAGTTGTCTGGAGTCTGGCTCTCTCTCTGGCTGGATATATTATTATTACTCTACCTCTAGGAAAAAAGGAAGAGGATATGAAAACAAGAAGCTATACTTGGAATGGAATCGAGACTATTTGTGTAGTAATAAGCAAATACATCAAGGCAGGCAGAGAGAGGGAATGTTGCGAGTATAACTATTTATTATCCCTCGTGGTATCTCTTGATAAATGATGGCATATATTTAAGGATGTAATGTAATGCAAATACGATGATGTAATGCATGTATGCTTTATATATATGTACATGTGGATGTGGATGGATCTCTTTATCATCTCACAAGCACAACAACAAGTACTAATATAGACATAGCATTAACATTTAACATATTGTAACGTGTACATAAATGCCTAGAAATTCAGTTGTATTTTTCTTCGTATTTTTCTGGTTGGGGTAGTGGTGGTACCCTTCCTCCTTCACTAAGCTTTTATAGTCAAAACGAACGTTTTCGCAATCTTGTACTTATCTTGTTTACCCTTATTCTCCAGAATGCAATTTAATCTCATGTTTAATAGTGTCTTCTTTGCATTAAAAACTACTAACAAAATGGTTGAAAAGCAGAGCAAACAGAATAATATACGGGGAAAGCAGAAAAAAAGGTAGTGTACTTTAGTGAGTAAAGTATTAATAAAATCATCCGGAGGATGATACAAACAAAACCATGGGATGAGGTAAAGTCAAATGTATGCTTTACACTCGAGATACAACAACCTTGCATAACCCTACTATTGATTCTTCCAAAGCAAATATTGAATATCTACACCCTACACGTAGCTGATATCTCATTTACAATATTACATGCAGGCTAAATTAGAATTTCTAATTAACACACGAAAAATACATTTGAAACACGTCTTATTCTCAACTGGGAGATATGATAGTCACTTTTATTAAAAATGAAATCTGGTTTTTTAAAAGAAAAAAGTATTAAAAAATAAATGAAAACTTAAATGATAAGAAAATATGACGTTGCGTTATGTAGTATCTCCAGAAGAATGGATATTTGCATCCCGTCCTTTCATAAAATAAATAAGTAGGTAGATATTTTAGGAAAATAACGACGTGCGACACAATAGCAGTATCAAACCACTAAACGTCAACGCATTTTTTCCTTTCTAAAGATATTGTGCAAAAAAGTACACTTTCACCAACACCAGAAAAAAACAAGTACGCGTAACAAGGCATATTGCATTATTTATTTAGATTGTAATGAAGGTTATGTGTATTATTTTTTAGATAAAGTTTCCATTATTTTGTCATCTTGAAACAAGCAGTGTATTACTATCGTAAAATATAAAGTTTCATGGCACACATTGTTAGTCCTCTTTATTGCAAATGAAACGGAAGTGTGGTAGTGGTAAAATAAGGGGAAGAAAAAAAATGGAATGGGGACCGGAAAGACGAAGCCTTGTAGCCAGGATTTTGAAGGAATTTACGTCATCTCGAAAATGGCAATAAATGAGCAGATTGATCGTTTCTCTGTGTGTGCCCATATCCATAAATATCGACTGCGATAATATGGAATTACAGAGAGGCTGATGAAGATGAGATTGAGGGAGGATGGTGGTGTACACGCGGGGTAGTACGGGATAAGGTTATTTTTGGGTTTATTTTGTAGACAAAGTTGTCTACAAAAAGCAACGTTACTGTGTACGTAGTATCTCAGGGTTTCGTATTCTTGGTTTGTCCACTTTGTTGGTTGGGAAACTGGTACACTGGAATTTTGATGCTGCCATGCAGGCTTCCTACCATTTGAATATCAGTGATATCAGCGAAACTCCATATGGGTTGTAAGGGGCAAGCGGGTTTCTGCTTGAAAATACATCAACATGGTTGCTTGTGAAAGCAGATTTACATTGAAAACTGGAAAATGTATTAACCAAAAGTGATACACGTGTCTGGGTCCTGGGTATGACGTTGGGGTCTTTTTAGATAGAAGGTTAAAGGACTTTTGGGATAAAATTACATGTTTTTCGGGTAGGATGTAAGGTGCGAATGGTGGTTTTGGTCGTGTCGTGTAGCTGTGTTTGTTCCGCAGATGCTCGTTGTCGAACAATATTAGTGTCGTGCATTGCAATAAGATATTTTTAAGTTATCCCATACGCTATAGACGCACAAAAGAGAAATTCCTTGAAATAAGGTGAAATCCATGCGAATAAGTTTGTGGACGTATAATATTCCAGGTTTCTACATAGTAGCGGGTGACGATGTTAACTTTAATACGTTCTCGTGTTCCATGCCAAGAGTTCCAGGCGCTCTCTCTATGTCTGTCTTTCTATAATTTAATCTGACTTGACAGCTGCTGCCGGGGTGACGTTTGTGTACAAATCCAAGCTTACGTTATGCTATCCGTATATACATGACTATAATATATAGTTATAGTTTTTATATAGATAATGTAACTAGAATAAATACTGATGTGTACATTGATATGCTAGACTAGTATTTCCCAGTAAGTTCCTTTCATTCATATCCTCATCATGACCCTCTGCTTAGAAACATCCAATTATTGTGTATTTACAAAAGTCAGGATGAGATTTTAGGGTTAATTTGTAGCACAAAGTCAAAACATAAACGTCAGATCTCACTTTCTCTTCTCCTGTTTCAGTCCCGTCCCGGAACTAATTAAAATATATATACCTGCTATCCAAGACATGATTTTAGAGAATAATAACCCCTTCTCTTGTTTTTTAGATCAAACCCTTCCTCAAAACGTGATACTCCCACTCATGATGCGTAGTAATATGATATTAGTAATAATCTAATAATAATAACATGTTTGTATGTTTGAGCTGGAAAGTAGGGGACTCTGTGGGACAATGACTTTCCCAAACTATAAAATACTTTTGAAATCGCAGAAAGATAGCAGCAACCGCAAAAACAAAAATGTTCATTCTTCTGTTCTTTTTTTATTATGCTTTATTGAATGTGTTTTGGCAATCCTACGGATATATAATATGCTATTATAACAGCGTTTAAAAAAAGTAGAATAGCCCAATCTAAAAAAAGTAGAATAGCCCAATCTAAAAAAGTGAAGAGAAAAGAAAGTAAAAAATGGAGATACTGGATAGCGTATAATATTTTCTACATATTGTTGATACCTATGTTGTTGTGTACCGGAGACAATTTGCTGTATGCTTTTGTGTTGTGTGTGATCATCATCATTCACAACATGAACCGCTGCTACTTTAACTGCAGCTATTACCATTACCACTGGCGAAGTGAAATTACTCTTTTTCCTTTTTGGAGTAAGATAATGTGAATCAGTTGAAGAACCTGTACTTTTCCCCGGTTCCCTTTTGTGCGTCTTGCGAACAATAAAAATAATACTCCTCACAGAGAGTTGTGACTTGAGTGAATGCACTAAGTGAGTATACATATTTATGGCCGCTTTACGTAAAATGTGGTACGTAAAATAGGAGAAAAGTGGATCTTTTTTTCAGAAAAAAGTTAGAAGGACAGGACAAAAAGCTAAAAAAAATATATATAAAAAATAGTGCGCAATTCTGCTAACCCTTACGTTACTCTCTTTTTTCATCCTATTTACCATCAAGAAAGCCATTATAGTACTCTTGAGTCCAGTCTACATGAAGTCTCTCCTTTGAAGGAACATTATGTCTTGAAGAAAATGAAAAGTATGATGCGTCCTATTTCAACATTTTCTGTGGAACAGTCGGATTTGAAGATTGCACTGTGTGTTCGTTCTTCTCCTGTCCAAAACAGACTGTCTTTTTCCCCTATTTTTCCCAGACAATTTCATTTTTCCTATTATTTTACACAAAACTACACTCTGTTGTTCAACCTTGTTTGGTACTACTACAAAAAGACACTTTTGCTGTATGATATTAAGAGATGGCATTTATGTCATTAACTACTTGTAACAGTTGTCAAATATTCATGCCTATCACACATAACTTTAAGCTCTATGAATATTCATTAATGGAGAAATTTCTCATTAGTGCATAGTTTAAAGCAAGAAAAAAGAAAAAAGAGAAGATCAGAGACACAGAACAACATAAACACTTATATATTTCTTTTGTTCTTATACAATATAATATGGAGCTATCAATATTTTGCTTTTTTTGGCCTGTGTGTGTTCTCCTGCTGCTGTATGATAAGTGTGTGCTCGTAAGAAACTCTCGAGTCTGAAAAAAATAAACTTGGTATTTGGCATGAGTTGTTGTTTGTTTGTGTAATTTGATCCCTTCATGAAGGTTGGTCGTTGGGCAAAGATTGATGGTACTCACTTTACTTTACTACTACTCGGTTAGATGATAAATGAACGTCTCATGTGTACTCTCTCTGCTGCCTGCATAATATTAAATCCTTATTATTCTCTGTCTGCCTGCCTAAATGCAGTATAGCACTGTGGCTAGTACACCAGAGTACCAAACATGATCGATAAAAAAACAATGAATTACTTTGGGTGAGGGATGCACATATCACAAGATATAGACTATAGCCTACATGTTTTATAGCAAAAGCTCAACAGTATCAATTATGAGGACGAGGATCCAAACTGGAAGCAAAGAATCAGAAAACATAGTAATAAAGGAGCTAGTTAACTATACAGAGTAGATATCTAGACGTGAAGGATGAAATGGAAATGTACCTATGTACTTTTCACGTGCTACACCACAATCCTGTCAGATGTGTGTATGGGAACGTGAAGAATGAGCTACGATATGATCATCGTACATTTGTATTTTTGTGTTCAATGAATAAAGAACTACTATTATCATCCAACAGACTAGAGACTCCGCAACAGACACCATAACCTTCCAAGATGAAGGAACTCACACACAAAAAATAATGCTTAGTTTCTTGACAGTTTCTTAGCATCCTACCTTATGTACAGATACCTATTTTTGGGAAAGTGGGAGAAAATGATGTGAGTAGTGAAGTAGGTTTCTGATGATGATGATGGATGTGCTCATTAAATGCTGAGGTTTCTATATCTATATAAAATATTTTTGTACATATTGTGTGTCCATAACAGATTATAGTGCACTACGTAGATTTGTTTATAAAATAGATGTGTCTGTAGATTTATCTTTGGGGACTAAAATAAAAAATAGAATCAAATTAGAATTGTCAATATAATCCCACATGTATTTGTCTTTTAAATTTTATTACAAAAATTGATTAATTTCTGACTCGAAAAGGCTCATTTGTGAGCTCGACTTGTCAATGAAAATTGTTCAAGGAAACTTTTCTTGTTTAGCTTCATTAATTGTTAAAATAAAACATGCGTTTATACCAATTCCAAAAAGGATTTACAAAACATATTGTATGAACAGGATTTCCTGTCAATGTTTAAAAATTGAAATTTCTCAAGTAAAATATACTTTGTATAATAATCATTAGTGCCAATGTATGTTTTTTTGCACTTGCAACATATCAGATCAAGAACTTTTTTGTATTTCAAATTTGTTTAACCTTTCCTCCTTTTTACAACATTAATACTCACTGAGAGAGATGAGAAGAACAACAAAGGAAATGAAAAGTAGTACGGTTTTTTGAAGTCATCTTCATTCTGTTGATGAGAGCACTTTTTCCCCCTCTTTCCAATCCCTTTTATCATTCTCTTGATATCAGTAAAAGTTTGCATCCATCTCTGAGCACTCGTCATCATTCATCATTCCGCTTTGCTGGCTTTCCCTTTGTATCATTGATTTTTTATAGCTTGCTTTCAGCTTCTCTATGAAAGCTTATATAAAACAAGCTTGTTATTCTCGGCTCTTGAACATGAATGCGCCAAGATGTAGATGGAAAATCATCCATAATCACTATAATTACGACAGTTTTGTCTTCTGTTACTGCTAAGCTTATTAATGAGCTTTGATATTTTTTTGTGTCTACAAATATCCTACTTTTTTCTTTAAAAAATATCTATAAAAAACTCACCTTTTTTCTCTGTTTGTTTTTTATAGGTTCTTAAGTGTGAAGAAATGGTTACTTCGGAAAAGGCATCAAGTAGAACTAGCCCGACGTCGAGGATGGAAGGGCTATTGGGTGTGTCTTAAAGGAACAACTCTTCTCTTCTATCCCTGTGATGCACGAGAGACCAGGTAAGCAAAAAATACGCTGAATGATAAAAAACAGGAAAAAGAATCAACTTTTCCCCAACCTTCTCTCTCTCTCTCTCTGACCCTCCATCTGCTTCCTGATTCACTTCTTTTTCTCTACATCTATCGATTTTTTTATACAACTTGAATGATGGAAGTTGAGAAAGAGAGAAAAATACCAAAAAAATTCCATCCATATCAAAAATATATATAGTTTTATTGCGTATGAAAAAACCAGAATAAGATGAATACTAGAAAAGTCATAAGAAGAAAAGGTAAAGCCACGACGCAAGTTATATGTCATTCATTAAGTCAGACCCTCAGTTATTTTGACTTGGAAATGTAATGTTATGCAGTATAGATTCACAACACATCAAATATGTATACTATACCTGTAGTATATACATTTGTCTTGTTGGAACTCTTCATCTACCCTTTTAAAGATTGTTGGTGAATGTATTTGGGTGATGGAGAGTGATTTATGGAAAAAGATGTGTGGAGGTAGTGAGGAAACAGAAATATTGACGCCTTTATGGAGAATGGCAGGTAACTGATAATATAGTTGTTCAACAAGAGACATATACACACACGCACGCACTAAAGAATAGTAGGTAGAGAGATATCTTGCATGGTTGACTTGACTGACACAAGCATCCACCCAGCCCAATAGTCCTTAATGGATATTTCTCACTTGAGACGGACAGTATTGAAAATATATACATTAGCTTTGGAGCAGAGAAGAAGGAGAAAGAGGGAGAAAGTTTACTTTTCTCTTGAACCTGTCTGAACTTCCTTATGCAAACTCTGTTATCTTCTCAATTCTCACCACACTACTCACACACACACACAAGAATGTTATGTAACCTACTATTCACACAAGGGCCAGAGAAGAAGTGACTAAAATCAAAGTTTTTATTAGGTGTGTGGTGTGTTATTATGGTTGACTATATGAGGTTAGAAGCCTAGCAATATAGTTGGTTGTGGTGAAGCAAAATTGTTTGCTCTTTGAAAGTCTACTATTATATGTGTACTTAGTTACATAACGTGTAATATGCCTAGCTGTGAACATTTGGTATTATTTCTAAGAACGTGTTTTTATGGGGAAATGTATGTGTTTTTTTGTCTTTGCTTGTTTTTGCAGTAGGTCGGTGGAAGCAGCCCCAAAGCATCTGATAATTGTGGACGGGGCAATCATGCAACCAATACCAGAACATCCTAAGCGGGATTACATTTTCTGCTTGAGTACGGCATTTGGTGATGCCTATTTGTTTCAGGTAAGAATTTCGATATCATATCTCTTTCGCTCTCGTATGTTTGTGTTAAACTGCACGTTTTAGGTGGATTTGACGTGCTACATCGTATTTTTAAGGAATGTGGAATTTAAACTTCCACTCTACTCAATTTTGGTAAAGATTTATAAATTGCAAAAGGATGAGCAATACTGTTTTTGTCTGGAAAACTCTGTTATAGACAATAGGCAAAATTGTAATCTGAGATTACTAATCTCAAATAATTTATTTGATTTAGATTAAATATTACTGACGAGTCAGAATGATCAATCTGCTTGAAGGGTTTCCAATAATTCACCATTTATTTTTTTAATGGCGTCGATTATATTAAAATATTCCGTGACGAAAACTAAATATTTAAAAAAATAAATAAATATCCTACATGATACACAAAACATAGACAAGTTATTTTCCTTGATATTCTTAATTACTTATCCATTTTCACCTTTATTATAAAAAACTAGCTGAAAATGAAAGATACCTACATAGTATGAAAGCATAACAAGAATAGAAAAGTTTGTTAATGATAACAATACTCCAGAAAAAAAGCAAGTAACTTTTTCTAGTTTTCCCAAGAATTAATGTGCACTTGTAAGCACTTTTTTTTACTTATTGATGTATGTATCTTGTTTTTAAAGGTTTGTATTAAAAGGAAAAAAAGAACAAACTCTATAGTTTTCTCATCTCTCTCCAGTAATCCACTCTTATTTTTTTCCAAATGGAAGAAACAGGGAAAAAGTATTCCTTGTATTAAAAGAGGAAAATGAGGAAGAAACTTTTTTTATTATAATGCGAGATATATAATATACAGAGTATTCAGGTCACGAATTCATTTGGTGGTGTTGTTTGTTGGAGGTTTTCTGCTGCTGTGTTGTTTGTTACTGATCTGCCGCTGCTGCTGCTGTGGATAATATGTATATATTGTAAGGTACTTTCTTTCTGCAGGCAGATAGATATTGCCTTTTCCCATTTCCCTTCTTTGTCGGCGGCGGCGGTGGCAATGGTGGTGGTGGTATGGTATGTGCGCGTGTGTTGGTATGCTGGCGGATTGTGTCAAACCCAGTTGTAATTTTTTTTTACTTTATTTTTTATTTATTCTGTATGTAGCGTCGTAACTACTGCGACTTTGCTCCCGGTTTATTTTATTATTACGTAAATGCCCTACTATCACCACTACCACTACCATAAGCCATATTACAACAAATACCTATACAACAAACAACAGCGCTAGAAGTTATATTTTTTTGTGGAGCCTCTGGCATATAAAAAGCAGTTAATTTACCTTCCGTTATTTTTTCCTCTCTTTCCTGTTGTTGTTCTCATCTCTTCATAGTCATCATCAGTTGATGGTCAAAAAAAGAAGAGAAGAAGAGCGACATAATCCAGCAGCATTGTTCCGCCTTTTTTCAATTTCGATTGTAGGTAAACGAGATAAGATGCATGAGAGTCTGTCAAGATACCGTACGTATATGGTGTACACAAAATGTAGGTCTGTCGTCGTAGGTGTTTTCTTCTACGCTCCTTTTTTAGTAACTCGGGCACGTAGCAAACATTCATTGTGTTCTTTTCTCCTTTCAACTGCAGTGGATATAGTCTTTGAATGATAAAATGTCAGGGCCACATGATGATGTAAATGATTTTCCGTTTATAACTATCAACCATGTAACAGGATGTATGTCTTTTGTTTTAACCTACACATTCGATTAGATAAGCTTCACATGCTCCAAATTATACTAGAAAACTGAAAATAAATACATGCATAAATGGCTTGTCTTTTAATAACTTTGTCAATTCAAGCCAGTCATTAAATTCCGATCTGTAAATTTGATCTCTGTCAGTTAGCCAGACTTTTTCTTATCCTTTTTTTTTGCGAAAAACACATATTATTATTTTTACAAACTTGGTATATTTCCGTAAAATATATATTTATTTTAGTGTATAGTGTTGGTTAGTTGTACAATGTATTTATAACCTATTTAGTTATAAACTTTTCTTTTTTTAAACTTTCAAACTAGTTAGGTCTTCCTTTCGAACATCTCAAAGCGCTGTATATAAGTACCTATATATTATTTATCAGAAAACTTTTTGTCTCCGTCAAAAGAACAAAAAAGGGGTAAAAGAAGTGCGAGTTTTCCAACTTTTGTTCTATCATAATTACCTATATTAAAAGAAAAAAACTAGAGAAAAAATGGTCTCACTCGATGTGCTTCGAATTTAGTTTTGAAACAATTCCACCTGCCGATATATATTTTTTTTCTTGGAGAGTCCCTCCTTTCTTGGAAAAAGCAAAAAAAAATGTGCCAGAATTTCTTTTTGAGTTGTTAAAATTATCAAGTACGTAGGTACTTTTTGTGTGTATGACACTAACAACTTTCTTGACACATTTTTTTTTCTTTTCCCATAAAAGTTTCTAATATTTACGCTCAATAAATAACTTATTTTTGTTCACGTCCTTCTTTTCTCTACTTTCAGGCTCCATGTCAAGTTGAGCTTGAATCCTGGGTTCATAGTATTCACTGGGCGTGTGCAGCTGCCTTTGCACGACATCGAGGCAAAACGGGTACACTTCATCTGCTTCAAGAAGAGATTATCAGGCTGGATAAAGCTATCGAGTCGGTAAGTAAATCTACAATTTATTAACATTTTTGCGCTGTAAAATATAATATATTTTTGATGTTGCATTTACACGACTTTCACAATATTTTTGTAAGTTATAATAATACAGCAAGTGAATAGGTATGTGAAAATAAGCAGATTGTTAGATAGTCTTGCAATTTAATAAGGAATTAGTATTTATATCCCTTGAATTATGAATTTATTTTGCTGTAATAATTTTATAAATTGATGAAAACGTCATAATCTTCTCTGTCGGTAAATGTTTTGTATTATTTGCCATGTTTAAGTAAGCATTCAACTTTTGCATCCATCCAGATTTCATCACGTATAAATTAAAAGAGAAAAGCGCAGCATTTATATTTCATGACCACAAAACAAGATTTTAATCCTTTGCACGAGAAAATCCCACCTTAAAATAATTTAAATTGAGTGTAAAATTACATTTTGTCATCTCACTTGATTTCCTTTTATACACTTTCCCCACTTTTGGAATTTACATTAATGCACTTTATTATAATAGTCATACTTCCTTCCCTCAAAGGACAGAGTCTCAATGGGATAGTATGACAAACAAAGCAAAGAAAGCAGCGAATACGCCAGTCTGAGTATATGTCGTGGGGTATGATAAAGTATGCGATTATGTACATTTGTGCACTTGAACGTATGTTCTTTTTTTTAAAAAAAAAAGAAGAAGAAAGCGAAAAAGGGATGGAATACCTATTGTACATGCATTCGCATACATGATGCGAGGTAGTTAACACTAAAGATATTTCATTCTGTCACATTTCACATTTTATAAATTTCTTTACAAGTCTCAATGTCTCATTCCATCTCGTTATTTCCACTCCTCCCAACAATGATTATTGTAGACATCATGTTTTTTCCTAAATGTACTTTTATTTATGTGGGGGGAAAGACGTCTTGCTATTCTATTATATCGCTATATAAGTTTAAATGCATATTTACATTTGTTGGTTTTTATATTTTTCAAGTCGTGCAATATTACAAGCTATTTGTGTAAATTACTACTCACATTTTTTTTCTCAAAGAAAAAGAGTACCGAAGGCTATAAAAAGCGAGGTGTGTTTACAAAGCCACCATCACTCCCACTGCACCGCAAGCATAACAAAGTAAAAAAGTGAATGACTTTGTCAAGGAGGAGGGATATTATTATATGGTAAAAGCAATGTGATTGCATAGTTATTGCTTGTAAAAGGGTCATATAAACTGGCACACAGCAACAACAACAGCACAACTGCAATTTGTCTGCTTGTCTATAACCGTGTTGCATTCATTTTTTATTTATGTAAAAACGTGCATATACCTACGTATATTTGTGTACCACCAAAATGACTAGATATAATGTAAAATGTATGCATGTATTTATGCTTTTTGCAATTGTGTGGCTTGTTTGTTTGGCGTTGTTGTTGTATGCCTTGTGGGAAACTTGAAAGCTAACTGATGCAGAATGGAATGAGAAACAAATTGCCTTGGTTGAAATTTACCATTTTGTCAAGTCAAACTACTCAGACTACGACTACTCGGGGTAGTGTATCATGATGATGTGATGGTGATGATTTTATGAAAAACGATCATTTTACTTTGTACTTTTTCCCTTGAAAAAATGGATCTTGTTTGCAGTGCAGAAAAAGATTGCTCGTTGAGTACATAAAAAATATATCATCATGTTGGCATGTTTGTAAGTTTTGTGTTTATACCGAGAGAGGAGAAAAAGTAGGAGACTGTAGAAATTTTCATATCATTTAAAAAACACGTTTTATTTTCCTCTGAAATAAAACAAAATTTATTTTATGATTATCAAATTACAAGTATAATGATCATACCATGTCCTTGATGGTTTTACACCATAATAATGAAAGTAATGAGTAGTGAGTAGTTAGCAAACCAGGATTCTCATATTTTTTAGATCTCACAGAAAATGTGGGTGGAGAAGATGATCAAAGCACTTTGAAAATATGATGTAAAAGGAATATCTTTTTATTTGAGAGACACAAGCTACACGCATGCATACACCACAGCAAAGTATCAAGTACTATTTTTAATGCAGTTGTATGTTAAAATTTTGAAAACAAACTCATTATAGTACAAAGTACGAGATATATACGTGTCTGGTCTTTGATGCTTTAAATAAATTACTGCAAAAAAGGGTCGGATCTGAAAGAATAAAATATGAGTTGTCAGAGCATATATTTTAGTGAGTGTAGCTACTTTCACTTTACTCAAACTAATTTAACACTTTTGATTGTGATAGCTCAGACTGTACTATATGCAATAAATGTATAATAAAATTAAAATGTCTTCATCTTATTTATGCATGTATTTCCAAAAGTGCTCTTCTTTTCCGGACTTGGCATGCACTTTGCTCTTTTATAATTATTGATTTACTGTTCCATTGAAGATAGCAAAGAATCGAGTATTATAAGCATAATCGCAGTAGTACCTATTGTTTTTGGCGTCAATTTTCAAGCTTTAATTTAGTTAAACTGCAATTATTGTCATCTTAACTAGTCATAAATTTTCACTACTTCCCTTTTCCTTTCCCCTTTTGTTTCCTTCATCTACCAAATAAATTGAAATGCTGTAAAAATAAATAAAAAATCTCCAAACAAAAGAACAAACAATGCTACTACTGCACTTTTTTATTATTATTAGAATAATAATACCAGTGAGAGTTAAGTAGTGATTAACGGGCTATATAAAGTATAAATACCTATATTACTCTGAGTAATTTCAAAAGAGCATCCAGTAGTATATTATGGCTTGTGTGCTGTGCTGTATTTACCCTGACAAATATAGGTAGTGAATGGAAGTAGGTATATAATCAGTAATTACAAGGCAATGCACGATTCCTATATTGACTTGGCTAGATTCAATCTTTCTCCGGGAACAATTTTAGACTACTACTTTAACTTGTGTATATATTCATAGATGCTTTTTGCTTTTAACTTGAACACAAACAGATGTGTATGCATAATGCATATATTATTATTATTGCAGTACTACTTTTCCACGACAATACAATATACCATATCATTATCACCCATATAAATAGTAATATAAATGTATGTATGTTTTCTTTCATCATCATCATCAAATAATGTTTGTTTCTCAACGTAGAAAAATAGTAGGAAAACCGTTCACAATTTCCCTTTTATTATGTTTATTTAAGAGAAAACACAAGAGTATCAAATTTGTGGCAGTCTCGCATACATTTATCTCAATTCAATGTTGTATGTTAGTTTAGCAAAGAGGACCAAACAGAACCACCACCACCATCACGACGACTAAGCAAACTTGTCGAGTTACTCAGTGGATTGAAACGAAGTGTTTTTACTTTTTTCCTCTGCTACTTTTCTTCCTCTTTTTTCCCCTACAACAAACCTCCCCACAAGTTTTATCTTCTTTTTCCAAAAGGAGAAAGGCATACAATGGCAGTTGGTAAAGAGACGGGTGGAGAAGAGATACGTTCAAAATGCCTTTCTCTCCTTTTTTTGTATGTCGCGGTGGTGGTGGCACAAAAAAATACTTTCACGACAAGGGAAAGTCTTTTCTCATGTGAAGCTGAAGCTTCAAGTTCGTTTGTGGACATTGAAGTGACAAAACCATGATATTCATCTAACGCATAGTTTTTTATGTAGCTTTATAATATAATATGGAATTAACTTGCTATTAACACATAAAAAAGTACACATACATTTATATTTTTTTTTGTTGAACCAACATTTTTTATCGGTGGTGGTGCTATACACATACCGCACTGCAATGTATACTCAACTTACCTACAATATGTGTACTGTGTACGCGGGTATTTCCGCTCGTCCCTTTTTCTACTTTGTTGACAGCCGCATTGTAAGGGTAGTAGTAGCCAGGAATAAAGTAATATTTATAACTGTAACAGTCACTAACAAGGAGCTTTCCTTTTTTGCTATTCCACAGAGGATATTTTATGTCTCCTTTGTAAGAAAATCCGGACGCAAAAAAATATCCTATTTTTTTCTTTTGTTTCACTTGTTCCCTTATTTTTGTGTATTATGTCGCTTTGTCCTTTCACGATATACAGTCGCTATAAACAAAACTTTACGTAGCTTTCAAAAGAGATAACATAAAAAAGGGGAAAAGAAGAAAAAACAAAAAAAAGTTTGTTGTTTGAAATAAATGTTGTATGTGTTTGTTAAATACAGAAACGGACATGCAAGTCACATAAGTATAGTCATACATATACCTATGCCCGTATGAGCCATGAGCTGCCATTGCCAGTGGGTTTAATGTGTGTATTTATAGAGGTTTCAACAATTATGTAGTAAAATGTCCACAACATATTACACACATGCATATTATAAATAAACAAGGTGTTTTGTTTTTTGTCAACTTTGTTTTTGCATCGGATTTATATTTTTTGCACTATCATAAAAAAGTGTTTCGGAAATTACATGGTATACTTACTAAGGCGGGCATATTGCTCGTTTGTATACTACTGCATTTTATATATATATTGCATATGAATGCATAAATATTGTGTACAATTGCGCCATTGTTTATAGAGTGAAAGTAAGCAAATCACTTTTTATGCACTACTGTTTTTTTACGCATGTTGAAGTTGTTGACTGATTTGGTTATATGTTATCAGCAGCAGAGTGGTGTTTATGCTTTTATCCTTTTTCCTGTCTAAATGGATAAAAAAAGTCCCAATTTCCAGCTAACATGCATATTGCATACAAACGTAGTACAAAAATATTTATCCCTAGACTTCCTTTTCAGAGACTCCCTCGACCACTATTATTAAGACATTACGTATATGCACATGTATGAATATATTGCTATATGCTTTATAGAAGATAGAGCATAGAATTATTAGTTAAATATTGATCACATAAGTTGTATTGCTAACATTGAGCTAGGAGAAAATGCTTTTATTAAAAAGTTTTAGTGGAAAAGGGAAAGAGAAAATATAAGTTTGTTATTGAGAGAGTTGAGCCTCTGCTTTTTTCTGTTAAAAGATTTATGTTGTAATACCACCACTGGTGAAAGTCATATCTCTGATGCTTTTGTTTACGCATTCAAAAAAAAAGTGAAAGTATGCATGTTATTGTGTAATAATATAAAAAATATACGCATATGTAATGGAAAGCGGGAGATAGCGGGAGACACATCGATACAAGAGAAAAAACTGATTTAATGGGATTTTATATAAATATATTTATTTTTCTTTACTATTTTTTAATATTAGGATGGGAAATTGCGACATATGGCAGAGTTACAAAGATCCGTGGTAGCTGATCCAGAAACACGACAGCAGCTTGCACAACAGATTGCAACATGGGAAGAAAATATAGAAAGATTACATTGCGAGCAATTCCGTTTAAGATGCTACATGGCCTCACTTCAAGGTGGAGAATTGCCCAACCCAAAGGTAAACAAACAGAGAGAGATAAATAAATAAATAAAAGATTTTTTGGTGCTGAGTGGCTGTATTATTTTTATTATTATTATTATTATTATGTTTAACTTGTTTTCACTTTCTAAATAGTTAAAAAAAATATATATGCATTTCTCTTTCTTCACAAAAAACTGGAAAAGAACGTTTTTTCTTCTTCTCCAGCTGCACAAAATTTCACATAAGTTTATTTATCTATTGTACAATATGCTGTTATTGTGTTGTATTTATTTATCCTACAGAGCTTGCTATCTCACGTGTCGAGGACAACAAAGAACACGCTCAATCGTCTCGGAGTGTTCACGGTATCGTCATTTCACGCGTACGTTTGTGCTAGGAGCCCTTCCCTTTTGAGTAATTTACTGGCAGGTCGCGGAGCAACGAAACGCCGAGCTCCTCTCCTCTCTCGCTCAAATAGCGCCTCTTCCAGACGCTCCCTACACGTCTCATCCGAAAGAGAGAATGAACGAACAGCCAAAATTTCCCTGCCTGATAATCAGGTGAGATGACTTTGCAATAATAATTCTCACGTGGCTATTTTATTTTCACCGAGTAAATTGGACTGTCAACATTTGAATCAAATGCAAAAATAATATGTATGTATTGTAGTTTATGATGAGCGTACTATCGCTTAATCACATTTTTTTTCAACAAAATACTAACGACAGGGGGCATCATCCCCTTCATCCTGTATCCAATTTTACATATTTCAGCCATGTGTCTTTTTCCAACAGGAACAACTTCAGTGTAGCAGCAAATGTTTTTTGTTGGGCAAGTCGTTTATCTATGTTGCCTATATAAAGTAGTGGAGAGAGACAGAGACAAAAGATGATTAAGTAAAAGGGAGATGATAACGTGGATAGCGTGAAACTTCATAACTTTACGTGTGATTAGCGATGATATGAATCGTGAAATGGGTTTCGTTGGAGAGAACGTGATGAGTCTTTTGAGCAATGAAGTATGCAATCGATTTAATAATACATTTCATCTCATATTCAACATTCAGTTTTGTTAGGACAAAAGCGCGTGTGTACCCTTTTTCTAAAAATTGTGTAGCAATTTGAAAAACGGATTTGTTCAAATCATTGATTTGCTGAATAACTCAATAATACCTACATATTTTACTCAAATAGTAGTCAAATGTCCATTTGCTGACGGCCCCCTAATGCAATGCATGAAATGTACTTTTTTATAAACACATTCCTAATATGTATGTATTTTTTTCTGCAAATATTTACAGGTCGTTACAGTTCCATTAAAGGATGCAATGTCTGTGGAGGAGTTCCTTGTTAGCGCGTGTGCTCGCAAAGGACTAGCTCCGATGGAACATTTTGTGCGAGTGAAAAAGCGACGGGAACTTCCTGATACGAATTATTTTGTCCCACATCGAAGTGATCTGATTGACACTTACGTAAGTGAAAAATGAAGCAGCAGTAACAGCAGCGAACCATTATAACAGATTTTTTTGTCCAAAATGGAACAAAAAATAAAGACATGCATACATCAAAATGAGCACACATCCACGCATACTTCCATAAGTTTTTTATGTATAAAAAATATAAATGCCAAAATGAACTTTTTATTTCATTTCGTCGTGAGAACACTTTTACCATTGGACACTAACCGTAACCACCATTTTCTTATTGGCTTGCTGCCTAATAAGTAGCGTTGAATATTTTTATATATAAACACGTGATTGTCTGTGTGTCCAAAACTTTCTCTACATGTTTTTTGGTTTTAATACAAATTATATTTCATTTCTAAATATTATTTATGTTTCTAAACATTTTCTTGCACAAGAATTGTTGGCAAATTCACATAAATTATTTGCAACTAAAGTAAATCGTTTTGCATGCTTTTTGAAACTCTTTCTTTGGTGTGTTAACTTATATGAATATGAAATTTCGTAGGCTTTTCAGGTTTTTTCCCTCCACATGCTATAATATGTGTGGCCCACAACGGATTAGATAATGTGTTATGCGTTATACATTTTGAAAAACATGGATGTGTGTTTGTGTGTGTGTGTGCTCTTTTTAGGTTGCAATAACGATAATACTCTAGCTTTTCTCTCTACTTTCTCTATTGTTTTTATGACAGCTCTCAACTCACGAAGTGGTGGAAGTACGAGCAAAATTATTATACCAAGTTGAGTTGTCTCGAAGCTCATTAGACCAAATGTGGGGCTTTAGTGTAGAGGCTGAGCTGGTGGAGAATGCAGACCGACAAGATGAATTGTGCTGCTATGTCAGTCGTGTGGAGGAGAGAAGTGTAGCCATGACTAATGGTAATGATACTTTTTCTTCTTCTTCTCCTTTTTTAACATTATTCCTCACCATTTTAAAACAATGCGTAGTTGTTGTAGTTGTAGTGATGGTGTACATTTTACAGAGGGGAAAGCGTACACACAATAGAAAGTGAATTACTTTCCCTGATGATCTTCCCTCGTCTTTTCCTCCTCCTCCTATTTTTTTACGTTGTTAGTATTCTGCTTTATACACATTACATTATTATTATTATTATTATCCTTTCTCCCACTTTCTCCTACTTTCTCCATGAATTCATTTCTAAACACATTTTTTAAGCATTATTACGGGCTTTCACATGACCACGAACAGAGTTGTAATAGGTATACATGTTGTTTTTATAACCAACAGCCAGCCATCATCCAACAAACCCTGGTATACCTCTACATTTTTATTTTCCTAGAATTTATCCTTTTCACCACTATCATTATACTACGAGCACCACCTTTATGGCTTTTTTAAGATAAACACAGACAGAATGCATATACACCATATCAAGCAAAATTATTTTTTAGTACACTCCTTGAATTGTAGCCAAAATACAGCACAACTTCATAGGTACTTCATAGGTACTTCATATTCATATATCCCTTCATTTAAAATGTCAATGCAAGGAACTCATGTAGGTAGGTATATACGAGCCATTACATTTAAGCAATAAAAATGCGACTTTATATACTACTCCATATAAAACTCATTCCATATTATTGGCAAGAGAGCGCATTAATTTTCAAGTTTAATCGCCCTATATGCACTTAATTACCAAACAAGGACATGTTTTTCCCTTCTTGGATTTCAACCGGAACTATAATATATAAACATGCATATCCACATACATAAATACTAATCACCCAGATATATTATACAGTATCATTGCCTATTCAGAGTTTTTACTACTGCCATACATGTTATATATAAAAAAGATTAAAACCTGCACAAAAATCGTTAATATTATTTGCAACTCTCTACTGTAGTAAAAGCACTGTGAGCAGTATTTTTTTGGTATACATACGTCTCACTTTCACCATTTCCGCAAAAATACACATAGCTAAATCACTCGTCGTGGCCAGTATGGTTATGGAAAGACAATCACTTTTTCCCCTTTAGCAGCACCGTCTGATGAAAGACATTTTGTGATCGTGTTGATGGGGATATAGAGAGCAGAAAGAAAGTAGTATAAAAAAGGAATAAGAAAAAAAAGTATTTATGCAATTAAGTGCAGAAAAGAGTTTTTCCGCTTAAAGCTGTGAACAAAAAAGTAAAGAAGAAGTGAAACTAAAGCTGTTCATTATTATTATGCTGCTAAAGTCCTCCTTCTCTCTGGTTAAAGACTTTCACTCGACTGTGTGCCACTGGCAAAATGTTGAAGCTATATAGCGCTGTGTGTATACATATATAGCAGTAAGGCTAATTTTCAGTTTCACCGTCTCAGAAGCATCATCTCTGCGACTACTATAAAAACAAGCGTATTGTTCCAAGGGAATAATATATGTGTACAGGAAGTTTATACCATTAAGCTTTGATGAAGACCAAAGAATATAGGTATTCTATGGTGCCGACTTATTCTTAAGCTTGAAGCTATAGTAAAAACAAAAGTATTATCATATGTCCTGCGATGAAGGGTAAAAAAGCAGAGTAGTGGAACTAATATACTAGCCCAGCATGATACTGTGTGGTGGGTGGAGGTATAGTGGCGTTGGTGGTGGTGGTATTGAGGGTGACGATGATAATGATGAAGGTATGCTGTTTGTAAGTCGACTCGGGAGTGTGTGTTGAAACGGAACATTATCATTATTATTTACGCAGATGGTTTGGAAGTGGAAAGAAGAAGGAGAGAAAAGGAGATAATATATATAATTGGAATGTTGTTCCTGCCACACTCCTGCTTCTGCTCCTAAAATAATCGTCCAAACAATTGACTTGTGTGTGGATACATGAAAGCAAAGAAAAAGCGGGAGAGAGACGCATTACCAATATATTATTAGCAGCAGCAGAGAGCAGAGCATATATATATTTTTGTTTATGGATTTCGTCGAGAAACTTTCAAATGTGCTTTTGGCCAAAAAGGAAAAGCCGGCGGGGTTTCCGGGATATAATATCCCGTATTTATTTTTTTTGGATGTACACAGTACAAAACGCGTATCTATTTACGCCTGAATTTAATAATCCTGTGAAAAACACTTATTCAACTCATTCATGTCTCGAGAGTCGCTTATTAGCAGGTAAATTGACTACTTTACAAGTAAAACGTTCACTTTTTCCGTTGGCAGAATAAATGCTGGTATCCATTTCATATTATGGAGCTGGAGTGTTGGAAAATAAATAGAAACAAATAAAAATATAATGTTTGTTATATAAATGTATATATGACCAATTATTGCTAGTTTGCTACTAAATCATTGAATTTTATCGTTGTCAAACGGAAGTCAGGTTTCCTTCAAGAATTCAGCTATTTTTTATTTCCCCAAGAAATGTGATAGGAGAGAAGGAATGATGATTATTATTTCATGAACGTAGTAGAAAAAGTGAAAGTCATCCTGGGAGGAAATATAGTAGTAAATTCTGTGAGCAGTTAGGAAAACCGCCTCAATTTTACTTTTAACTGACAGGAAGACAGCTGTCAGGGAAGCGGTGGAGAGGGAAAGAGATGGAAAAAAGCTAAAATCTTCCTCTCATTTTCCGACTCAAAGTGGTTTGTATTATGTAAGCTTCATTTTCATCGAGGATTTGGATAGGAAACACTACTACATAGCTAGCAACATACATCATTATAACATCCACAGTAGAAAATAAACCATAGTTGAGTGTATGGACGTTGAAATAGACAGTTGAAACGTGGCACATAAAAAAGGCAACATAAATATTATAGTGATATTCAGCCCAGCTTTCATCCCGTCTCCCTGAGGAAATGTGGTATTCAAACTAGATTTTTAGGTCACATAAATGCAAATTTTACTTTTTCTTGCCACAATCATCATCACAGCCAGTGCAGTATTTTCCACATCTCTTTATATAGTCTCGTGATACATAATAATAATAAAAAAATGTATTTTTTATCATTATTTTTTTTATCCCTTAATACGTCTTGTGTCCGCGTAATTCCCAGTCGGAATTTTCTTTTTAAAACAAAAATCTAGTTTCCTATGAAGTCTGCTTCATGTCATTTGGTATTGTCGACACTTACAATCAGTCACATAATCCATGAATAAAATAAATGAACAGAATTTCTTGTTGTTTTTGTTGTGGTGTACACACTTACTTTTTATTATGTTTGCTATTGTTTTATGGTGCGTATATGAAATGACCTACATAAATTTGATGTTGTGTCTGTCTGGATTTTTTTGTAGGTATTATCAAGGGTGACGAGATTCTGGTGATCAATGGTGCCATAGTTTCTGATCTGGATATGATGTATATTGAGTCGGTACTTCAAGAGGAGCTTTCCCTTTGTCTCATGCTCCGTTCTTCGAGGACAGAGCCTCCCGCGTTGGCTGCCGCCTTGGCTGCGGCTGACGCTGCAATTGCTCAGCTAGTTTGCCCACCGCCACCAGCTGACCCTTTGGTTTTGACTGAAGATATATTGAGTCATCTCATTGTTCCGGCACCTCACGAAAGTATGGATGATGAAAAAAATAAAATGTTTACTAAAAAAAGTTTTTCTCATTTTTTCTAATGAAAAAACCCGTTTCTGTGCATTTTTTTTAAATAGACAAGGATCTCAGTCCATCAGATACAGAGGAGATGGGCGGACATGCTTCAGGAGGGGAACAAGGTGGCCGAGCTTCCCGAGCTGATTCAACAGAAATTGAATCTTTGTTGAAGGTACGTATATTATGCCCATATTCTATCTCCACAGTTCTATATTCCTTCCTTATTTTAAGAAAATATGAATGTATAAAATTATATTATATTATCATCACATGACCTAAAACCATTAAAGAAAAACGAAAAAAGAGAAAAATATTATTCGTTTGAGAAAGTATCTCACAAACTCTTTAAGTTCCCCAGTTAATGGAAAATTGGTTTTTAAAAATTTAATGCGCACACACACACCCATGCTCATTTTTGAGTACTGTATTGTATCTATTTTCCACCGTATTATGCTCACAAGTGATCCTCTCCGTATAATATTTGGTTTGGTGAAGAAGAAAATAAAGGAGTACGGGAGATGTTTGTGGTGTGTTTCATTCTTCACAAGAAAAAGGATTACTCACAGCGAAAAACGAGAAATGAATTCCAAACTTTTTTTTGCTGGAGAGTTATGAGGTGATGCGATATGGGCACGAATGAATGGCCACCCCATTTTTTCTCCGTTTAGTCTCCCACACCACTTGTATCCATGGCCCACACACTCTAAAAAGGACCATATTTCTTTCTGAGGAGCTGATTGATTCCATCTCATGAATTACTTTGTGGAAACCAAATGTTCCCTGGTGAAACAAATTCACAAAACATACTTAAATATATACGTATAGCCTAAGTCTTTCGTAGTATTTCCTATTTCCTCCCACAACATGTACCATAAAATACATACATAAAAAAATCAGCAGCAGACACTCAATTTTACTACTTGTCTTTGAATGCAATATGTTTTAGCTCAAGCTTCACGAAAAAAGAGAAAGCTATGTAGGTGCTTATAAGTAAAGTGCTTCAAGTTAAAATGTATATCCTTTTCTTGTGAACTGATCAACTGAATGATGATCCAAGATTTATATGAAGCTGCAAGCGTAAATTATTGCGGATATTTGTTCCAAAATGTTATCTACATTTTAAAGGGAACTACTTGTATAAGGAAAAAGATCTTGAACGGAGTTTATTTTAAGCAAATGGTTTTTAGTATTTTTCGCGGTTCACTAGCAATAAAGAATGGAACGTGCTAAAAAAATATATGCTAATGAGCCTAAATGTAAATGTGCACTTACAACTCGTCGATGTATACTATAATATATAGTTAGGTGTATTTCTATGTAAAAAATATATCGATATAGTATTTGTAGTTTGTATAGTCATTTCTCATTGTTCTTCTTTTTTGTTCTGATTGCTCCTTAAAAAACAGACGGCTGAACAAGTAACAGGAATATGTCGGACCAAAGAGCAACGTGGCGGGCGTGGAGGTCATCATCACCCCTTGACGCATCAGCGGAGTAGTGCTGGAAGCTTGGGAGCCGAGTCTCCGGTTGCTGGTGTGAGTGGAGGCAGCTCTCCAACACATTCTCACGTCTCGATGGGTGCCAGAGATGTGGAAAAAACGAAAAAAGTTGTTTTGGAACTGATCGACACGGAAAGGGCATATGTGAAGGTACGGGGGAAATGGATGAAAAACACATAATAATAATAATACCATGACCTAATATATAAAAAGCTTACCACCAACATTGTAATAATAAATATAGGTATATCCCAACAATAATAATAAAAATAATTGTTACACGGGAAAATGCTTTCTCCTCTCCTGGCAAACAAAACTATATACCTACCTACCTAAGAATATACGCCTATTCGAATCCAAGTCGTGATGTACATACATACCTTATGCCACACAAATATGAACAAACTCTTGTTTATCTTTTTGTTGTAACCCTCATTCTCTTTCCTTCCAAAAAGGAAAAGTAAAGTAACTCTTTCTTGGTTTTTACTCTCTTGTTTACCAACTAGCTTATAGCTACATATATATTTCTCTGTTAACTGTTTCGACTCTTAGTTATTATCTTATTTTATTTTCATCGCGTGTGAGTAGCATAATTCTCTTTGCAGAATGCTCAACTCTCTCTCTCTCTAGTTTCTCCTCTATGTATACTACTACAACTTGGAGTCTACAAGTTATATACTGTTTTCATTCAGTTTCTTTTTGTATTGTTCCTCCACACAACTTATCTACTTGCTCATTCGTGTTTGTCATACCATCAGAAAGTGAAACTAGTCTGAAATACGCGAGGTGAGCAAAGAACAAGTAGTGAAAATACACACACACACGCTCGCGACATCATCAGTAGGCAGTCGGGAGAAGATTGTTGAAGATGCTGATCCAAATTTCAAGCAGTACTATAAAAAAAGTATGCATATAGCAGTTGCAAGAGTATTGTGGAGGGATCCAAGACAAAATGTAGTATTATTATTTTGTAGAATAATATATATATAATATGTATGTATAACTTTTCTTTCTTACCCACTTTATACTTTCCAACTCCACACACTACTACACACTTCATCTTGAGAAACAGGAGAAAGGAGATTTTGTTGCGGTGGTAGTAGTGGTGGTGGTAGATATGTAGTAGCTACTTAAGTTTTTCCATCGTCTTCCTCGTGGTTTAGTAGTTGGAAAGGATCAGTGAAATGGAAACCACTCTATCAGATATACACATGTATTTATATGTCTTGCTTTATTACTCCTCTCCTTTTTCTCTGGATAAAGGAGGCTGATTCATGGATTAGATCTATAGTAAAAAAAACTCTCCTTTAGTAGTATATTTATATGGGTGTGTTGTAGAGGGTTTTGAGTCTGAGGGATGAAGATAAAAAAAATAGACAGTTTCATTGTGAATGGTCCTTGGTTTCATTGTGTGTACATGCAATAATACATTATTATTTTGTATCTCTATGAAATTCCATGTATCATCATTCCTTATCCAAACTAAAAAGAGAGTCTAGCATTTTTGGCGACAGGGAAAGGCACTTTTACGTGCATGAAAAGACATAGTCGATCATGCTGGGTTGTAATAATAAGTAAAAAAAAGAAAGAAAGTAGAGTACAGTGAAGGGATATACAGGAAAATGGAGAGATTAAAGAAGAAAAAGAAGAAAAAAATGTGTAGACAGAGTAGTGGAAACGTAGGAGGGAAAAAACGGATCATTCTTGAAAGAAAAGAATTGATCTTGTTTTTTTTTTCTTTTTAAGGTATTTTCTAGTCTACTTGTATTGAAAAAATGGATGATTTATCCTGGTTTACATTACATTATAATAACTTTATTATGTACGACGACTAACGATAGATGGAAATGATAAAAAATAGATGCCATGTAAAAAAGTATGTATAGCTATGTGGGTGCTTGTTACAAAGGTTTATAATTTTGTATTAATTTGTACGCATCAGTAGTTTTCACCCGCATCCAAATACATTCTTGGGATAATATACATATGCAAAAATCAATGCGGGTGTACGAAATTGGATGATAAAAACACAATCATTATAGATAATTACACATTACATTTAAATGTCATCGTAAAAGTAGCGATCAAGATTTAGCTCACAAGATTTCAAAATAGAGAGAGAAGCGAATAAGGAGCAGTAAGAGAGCAGTATCATTTAAAACAATACGGGCATTATAGTAAAATGGCTGCTGCTGCTACTGCTGCTGTTGTAGCAGAAGCTATAGTTTGTAATTGAAAGTTTTTGGTGGTAGTATGTCTAAATTGTTGAATAATATTAACATGAAATGTATTCTCATTTTGTTCTTGTGTGTGCATCTAGCATTTGACGTGTCTATTGGAGCAATATCTGGAGCCTTTGAGACACGAACGCTTTCTCTCCGCAGGGGAAATGATGGCAATATTTGGGAACATTAGGGAAATGGTTTCAGTCCAGAGGCGATTCCTTAAGAGTCTCGAGGCAGCCTTGGAGTCATCCACGCCCATTGAATCAATAATGCATCCATCCGATTTCAAAGTAAGAAGGATAAGTAAAATCTGCTGTTGTTGTTAACCCTCTGTGTGCATTTAATCCAAAATCTGAAAATTGTAAAAGCACGTCGATGAGTTTATGGAAAATTAATGTATATACCCACATATCCATATTAACTGATGGATATATGAAATTAATATTATGCAAGCCAGCTGTTTACTATACCTTGTCATTTTCCTTCTTCCGCTCTGTAATTAACACTGGAGTGGGAAAATATTAAGAAATAAGCAGCGGTACTGAATTTAGATAATGTCCCCCCACCAATGAACCATGTAACAAATGTCGTATTCTATTTTTTCCTTTTCTCTCTCTCTTCACCCTCTGCAGAACATTCTCCTGAACATCGCATCAGCATTCCTCAGTTTTGCGGATCATTTCAAACTTTACTCTTCCTTTTGTGCATCCCACTCCAAAGCTCAGAAACTTCTTCATCCAACTGAGGGAAATCAAGCTCTCCAACAATTCCTAGCGTCGAGAAATCCACGCCAACAACATTCAAACACCCTAGAGTCTTACCTGATCAAACCAATCCAGAGGATTCTTAAATATCCTCTACTTCTTCAACAACTTAGGAATCTATGTGATACGAATACTGAAGAGTATCGCAATCTTGTCGGTAAGAAAAAAAACACACACAATCATAATGTAATAGTACACCATTAGCAACTTTTTTTCCTCCCGCTTTGATACAAAAATAAAGTACTAAAAAAACGTGTCTATGATATCATATATCCCACCTTATCCACCAAGCTCTACCTTATACCTACCTTACACAGATATACTAATAGCATGGCACCATAAAAAGCATGAATTTTTCTCCTCCACAACCTAAAAAATACAATTCTTCCTTTAAAAAAATTCTTCATTACACGCTCATAGCTTTATATAATGTATACTTTATATATAGTGTACAATCCGCTAATACTAATTTTACGTATAAAAACTAATAATATTGGTATAGGTACTGTTTTTATTGCTTGCTTTTACAATGTATACAGCCTCATTTCCAAAGTGTTGCAGAAAAAAGTATTTTCTCTTTTGGAAAACATCTCCTCTTTGCTATACAATACCTCCCAGTTGCTGAATTAAATTTGCGTTAATCACATTTATTTTTTCACTCAATGTGAGTATCAAACTTTATTTCCTTGCATGCACAGATATATATGTAGTATAGCTTCATAGTAAACCATACATGGTTGATATCGATTTCCCCCAATTTATATTGTATATAGTAAAAGTCACAATTGATTGACTTTAGTTTACTTAACGGGATTCACTGCTATGATTCCATGAGCTTTTATTGGAATGATATGATGATTCAAAGCAATAAAACGCAGATAAACACACACATGCACACATACACTAAGAGAAAGGCGTTAAGAGAAAGGTACCTAAAAATGTACCGTGTGTGTGTGTGTGTATTCCATGTAGTCTACCTTCCCATGTACCAAAACAATACCATAGTGGCCTGTGTGGACTTGTAATTTTAGTGTGTGTCTGTGTCTGTTAAGTGTTATTGCCAAGTTTTCCTTGTAATTTGATCTATGTCTGAATTCCTAAGTGTATTGTTTCATTTGCTGTGCTGTTATGTTAGTAGGACGCTTCATTCAAGATCAAGTGGCATGAATTTCTGTCTGTCTTGTAAGTTGAGGATGTGTAGGGGAGAGGAAATTCATTTTGGAATCCAAACTCCAAAACATATTTTTTTACCACTCTTGTTTTTTATGTATGTATATCTCCTCCTCTTACTAATTTCCTTGCTTGTAATAAAATTTATTTCCAGACTGTTCCTAGAGTGTGTTTGGTAGCTAGTGACAGAGAAATAATAATAATAATAATACGCATGTATGTGTAATTCAATTAAATAGTTGTACGACTGCTGCTACTTGTTTACTGGGTTTCATAAGCACTCGGGATATGAATTCTACTTTGATTTATTATTGCTAAGTGAAAAGCTTCAAGCGCATTTTAGGCCTTTTTCCTAGAACGCTTTCATGTCCTACAATTTTTTTTTCTCGGACGATACGTGCGTGTCTGGTGAGTCGGACGAGCACAAATACCTCACTCTCTTTCCTTTTGTTTTTTTAAGTGAACGTCAAAACGCAATGCTTGCATACTTGCATGCAGCTTCACGTGTGTGTATACTTTTTATTATGCACACAATGTAATCGTCTCAATTATGTATCCGTCGTCCCCTGTCTGGAGCATCACAAATTGAGAAAGAATTACATCTTTCCTCGTGTGACTTTCACCATATCAACAATGCGTCCTTCCTACTAATTCACCTATCATGTCACATGCTTAGAAGGTCGTTTGAGTATGAGGCAATTTAGATGCAGATACTTATTTTTGTTCCTTACTACTACGAGAAATATTTAATAAACAACATCAACGACTTAAATAGTTTTTGGCTTAGTATTATAAACTCACATTGAATTAGATTTGCGAGGTTCTTAATTGAGATCGATAATTCTAATGCCTCCTCACGTCACTGCAGTGTGGGGTGTACTGAAATCAAGGGATTATGTGCATATTATTTGTAGTTAATTGCATAGGTACACACATTAACTGACTGTTTTCTTTGCAAGAATTGTACATTTCTGAAATTTGTGTAAAAAGATATGATAAAAGGTATGAAACAAGATAGGTATCGTTTTCATTAGATGGCCTTTATGAAACAAATAAACATGTTACCCCACAACCAGCGTTAGAATACCTTTTTAACAGGTGGGCATCTAGAGAAATTTTTGGGTAAGGGTTAGAGTATCTCCGATGAACCCGCATATGGATAAAGCAAGAAAACAACTTTGGTTATTATTATATAACCAAGAACAAATTTCGCTTTTGTATATTAGTCATTTTCACTACGCGGAGGACCTTTGCCACCACGTTAAAACGACTTGTTTTCTCTTTTTGTTTAAGTGTCTTTTTCTGTTCAGAATTTTCTATTTTATCTATTCATCCGAGTGTGAATAATGAATGTGAAAGGGGACACGGGTTGAATGAACGATTTCATATATGTGTGTGTTGTTTGTCATTGTTACTCCATTATATATATATTTTGTTCGTTGTTGCCTTGCTGATTCATAATGTATTTGCATGTTACGCTTGACGGGCTAAAATTAAAAAAGTATAAAAATAGAAATGAAGCAAAAGTTTTCTTTTGTGTTTTCTCTCCAGGGTTCAACATCCAAAGTGTCTGACAAATCGGAGGTGGAGATCATCCGCTATCAAGTATTGATCCCCGTGTCAGAAGTGCAAGTGAGACAAATTGGGGATCCGAAAGTGCCCGAAGTTGACACTTTAGGCTCCAATTATTCATGGGAATTGGTTCATTTGCGGAACCAGGCGGCGCGTCGCTCTGAGAAAGTTTATCTGCTGTCAAACTCGACCGCAGAATTTCGTAATGCTTTTCTCCGCAACATACGACAAATCATCCGGGAAAGTGTTCGTAACATGAGCTTACCACCCAGGCTCTCTGACTGTTCTGGAGGGGATGATGGGGAGACCATGATGATGATGTCATCAACGGGTAGTATCACTGAGGGTGGCATGGGACCAGGTGAACATGGGTCGTCCTCCCATTATGCCACTCCAGAAGGGACCGACTTGCCTGACCGACCCAGCACCTCCACCAACACCACCACCATCTCCTCTTCTAATGCTCATCGTGCTCATCAAGCACAAACACTGGGTACGAGTTGCACTAGTACCACCACCACTACTAGTGCTCCTTCTACTACTACTACTTCCACTTCTACTACTTCTACCACCACCACTCTGTCATCCCAATCCTCCTCTTACTCTGTTCTCATTTGACTTTCCCAACGCACTACTACTACCACCAATTCTTCTTCTACTATCTCGAGTAATCACAATTTTTAGGATCAGATTTCAATATCAAGTTAGTCGTTAACTCTCTTCGTGTAAAAACCATCTACTCTCTACCATCACAAATTACTATATAGACGTATACATATATATTATAAATATAATGCATGGACCATATATGCATTCATTTAATATATGATTATGATGTCTAGGTATATAATAATATGTATGCCATAAATGTATATACATTTTTTGATATGATGATCATTATCAAATTTGTATAGACTATAGTATAGGTATTCTCATTCTCTCGCCGCTCAACAACGCCACGGTGATTCTGATTATGCAAACGTGTGGGCAAAAGTCATCGACAGCAGGACGCAAGCAAGATATAAGCCTTTGAAAAAAATTCTACTCTTTTGTTCTTTTCCTTTCATATATATTTTGCTTTGGTCATTAGAAATATTAATCCCAGGAGAGAGGACAGGATAAAAATAAAACTTTATTGTTTTGAAACGCACACGCGTACAATCAACTCTCAACACTGCTCTCATAATAATAATGGTTCCTCTCTTGGTTGTCAACCAAACTATTATAGTATTTTACGTGATGTGCCAAAAAAAATATATTTTTTGACATTTAAAAAAAATCCTTTTACTGCAGTCCTATTGAAAGTTTTATTATTGGGGAAAAAAGTTTTTTTGTGACTGGGATAAAGGCAAGCACAAGTCAGAAAAAATACAAGTGAGAAAAAATGATGAAAAACAAAAAAAGTGAAAAAAAACTTTTTTCTCTTGAAAAAATGGTCGATATATATAAATTTATTTTCAGATTACATTACATTGTCAAAGTTGCTGTGTTGGGGTTTGATACATATCTATATAATATGGAGAAAGTGGTAGTAAGTAGCGAGGACGGAAAGGAGCACTTTTTCATGTACAAAACACTTATTATTTTGATGTAACAATAATAACAAGAGAAAAAAGAGTCGGCAAAAAAACATTATTTTCCTTTTTTCATTTTGAATTGAATTTGATTTTTTTGTGTATCTTGTTCTAGGAAAAGTGTAAAAAAGGCAATATATATTTATCAGAGTTATATAATATGCACATAATAATATATATATATTCTATATATTTTACCCCTTTTTTCTTCTTCACGCAATTTAATTTCCAGTTTTGATGTAAATATATATTAGCAGTTGAGATATAAGAGCGGCAGAGCAGCTCAAACAAGAGATTTCCCTATAAATATATATTTTATTTTATCTCTCTGCTTTATTTTGTGGTCGTCTCTTCTTGTTCGCCTCTGATCATAGCCATGAAGCCTTGTTCGCACATTGTTATTATTTATTATTATTGTTATTCTTCTATATTCCTTTGAGTAAAAAAAATGCTCACACGATGACAATTCTATTTTCTCCTCTAGGTATATATAAAGTCGGCCAATTTCTGGCAACTCTTTTTTATATTTTCCCGTTTTCTCCGCTGTCAGATGCACGTTTTTTAACTGACATTGCTGTAATGTAGCACAAAAGGGATTGAGTCCCTTTCTCTCGCATTTTTGGGGGGATTTCATTTATATTTTAAACCTATGGTTATGGTACTCTCTATATATTTTGGTTGGTTGGATTGGATGAGAGGGAAATGGAATGGTGTGCTTCTGAAGTTTTTTTTTTCGTACGTAATTTTTGAACATTTTTTTAAAAAAGGACAATTTTGTGTAGACAACCAAGTTTTATTTTTTTGGGACAATGAAATTAAAAAGTTAATGGTTTTGAATGACAAAAAGAAAACAATTAAAGTTTTTGTTTGTCGTCGGTTATAAGAAATAAGAAAAGAAAAGTGACAAAATAGAAAATGGAGCATTTTCCGGTAAAATAATACTTGATATATTCTTGTACTTCTTGTGACTATATAGGACGAAAGAAGCCTCCGAAACCTCCCCAGCGTCACTCTGCAGGAAATTTAGAAATGGGCGCTGCAGGCAGGTTGAGACATCAAGAAAGTACTGAAAGCAATACATCAGGGTTTAGATCACGCAGTAAAACGATGAGTGACGCTGCAGCGGCGGAAGCACGAAAGGACGGGACAGACTCTGAGGAAGGAAGAGATGGTGGTATGTCTAGTGGTTCAGTAACCATGCCACGTGTTAAAGGCATGTTGGGAAATACTCCGATTCATCTGACGCTCAGCACCACGTCAACCTTATCCGCTGGAAGCACTGGTTCAGCCGCTAAACTCATCCAGGCATCATCAACCCCTGGACGAAATATAGCGCCGCAACCCCTCCCTGAACCAAGTAAGCTATATATACAAAAAAAAATGTCTCTTCCTCCCATCAAAATCCCTCCTTTTCCCTCCACAGCAAAATATACAATCCAAAAAATGGTATCTTTGTTTAAAGGCTCTCCAATTTGGAAACCAAGAGAAGGCGGTTTTGATTCGCAAACGCTACCCCGTCAAAAGTCAGAACAATCCTCAGAGCCTCAACCAAGTACATCCGCCGCCGCAAGAACACCTCCATCAAATAAAGCAGAAACTTTACCACGTCACCCTCGTTAACTCATTTGCTACCTAAAACTCAACTAAAATATTATATATATCATCAACAACATTTTATTCCAAATTTTTTCAATAATTTTTGTTTTTTAAAAAGAGTTATAAATAACGATACCCTAAAAAATACATGTTAAAACTGACGCTATAATATAATTAATTATTTATAATTACACGGTTAGTATTATTCTTGCTTCTTACTCCATTTGCGTCCGTCGTTATAAAAAATACATTTTGATGCATTGATATATTGTCAAGAGAGGAAAAAGTACAGGAAAAAAATAATATTTGTTGCCAAATATAAATATGAGTAATAATGCCCATTTATATAAATTGATGATATATATATATGTTATTATTATACTGTTATTACAAACCTATTAATGAAAAAAATATATACAAGAGTCAATTTTTTATTAGTTTTTTTTCTCTCAAAAACCTACAAAAATACCAAATTCTTGCAAATTTTCCAATGCTACTTTTATCATCCTATCTACTTTTGAATTGTATGTAAATATAATATACAAAAACTTAACTTGACTGTTATTATAATTATAAAATACATAAAAAAATAATTATTAAGCTTCAATGGAATCAACTCTATAGACACTATCAAAAGTTTTAATACGCACTATAATTCCTTATTACTTGGAAAAGGCTAATAATTAAAAAAAATTACACACACCAGTAGATTTATAAATCCAATCATGTATACATTTTACATACGGTATAATTTACAAAAAAATATACTATGTACTTGAGAAAAAGCATTCTTCTTTAAACAAATTTTTAACAGGTAGTAAGTTTTAATAATTTACCTACATTACTATCTATTATAATTTCAAACAATTTTTTTATTTAATCGTCGTCAAAGTTATCAAAGTAGTGATCTTTTGCATCGTTTTTTACGATACCCATTATTACCCACCACTTTTTGTATATCTGCTTGGTTTTACAACATAAATAATTATTAGAAATATTATCACCACTTGTATTACATTTTGATTACCTATATTATATTGCTATAACTCTACACACATAAAAGTTATAAAGCTATAAAGTGATTTTTTTCCGAGCTATATAAGTATGTATTTTCTCTTGAAAAAAATCCATTGGGTTATTTACTGCCAAAAAAACACACACGAATACATGTAACCAGAGAAATGAAAATGAGAATATAAATCAATCGACTACAACGCAACAAACAAAAAATCTAGCTAGTAAAAAACAATGAACTAAGTACTCTAAAAAAAAAAGCAAAACTACTTGTTGCAAACAAGATCACTGCTGTGCTGGTTATAAAATCACTCAGCAATCTTGGTAAAAAAATAATATAATTATTGCACTACACTACATTTGAAAAAGCAGGCAATGCAATAAATTTTAGAGATCCGTTTTTTACTGAAAAACAGATTTCAATAAAAAAACACATAAATTACTACTACACTTCGACATGCTAGAAAATAAACATACATTTTTATACGGACGAATTCATATGTCATAAAAAAGAAAAATGATTTATCTTATAAAAAACACAATACTAGGTAAGTATTATAAAAAATATCAATAAAAAAATGGAGAAAGATCACCAGAAAGTATCGAGTTATTATAATAACATGTTTACATAAATACACACGTGTATACTTAAAAAATATATACAAAAAAATCAACTGGGTAATTAATAAACTTAATTATTGTTAAATAGGGTCACACATTTTTGGAACTTTTTCAAATCGATTTTAGTTTGCAGTTTCCATCTTAAAATATTATTTTGCACGGCGCAGTAAAAAAAATACATAAAAAATAAAATGTTAATCTTTGCTCATGTTTTGCTCTACCTGTTACAAAACAGCAGTCTACAACTTTATATATTTAGCTCATTATTATCATAATATATAAAAAAACAACTCCTTTGTTGAGAGATTTGTGACGACAAGTTTTTTAATACCGACAAAAGAAAAATAACAAAAAATTCATTATCTCATGGCAGAGAAGCTACAATATAGATTGTATAGAGATTTTTTTGTCTCTTCCATAAAATATATGCTTATCTGAGAGATGAGTAAGATGAGATCCACAAAAAAGTTACGGTTTTTCGTAAATGAGCAGAAGGGTCAATAAAAAAATTTATAAGAGATTATCGATAAGAGGGTAAAATTGAAGGTGGGGATATAACATAATATACATATATTACCAATATGGCAAATACACATACTCTCTGCACAACGTAAAGAAAAACAAAAAAGTTGGACAGCTTTTTGGTGAAAAGGCTTGTTTTTATTGGAAATTTAGAAGAAGAAAATAAGGCAACAAAAATATGAATAGCGCGTCGCGTCTAATAATAATATATGTACATTTTACATGATTATATAGGGAAAAAATAAATAAAAATCTTTAAAAAGTGTCAACTTGTCCCTTGCTCAAGATTAATCATAAAAAAATATTATTAAAAAATAATAATAATAATCTAGTTATTGTTATTATTAAACTTTAAGAGATGACTACAAGCAGTATTTGAAATAAAAAGTATTTAGGTTTTAATGTTCATGTAAAAAAATCTGCCAACAAGTTTATAATTACATTGGTATTTAATTAGGTAATATATAAAAACATGCATAATAATACATTATGCAAAAAAAAGTGTGGATGTCTGAGAGTTTTTAATAATGCAACTATTATATAAGTGTGTAGAGAGAAAGAGCAGTAAATGTTATCATAACTAATTAATTAAATTACACCAGTGCTTATTACACTTACATAAATGCAATATTATCTTGAATTTAGACTTTAATCAATATATCTACTATAAATGTAAGTTTGTTTACACAGCGACGAATTTAATATTAATTATAATAGCTTATTTAGAACAGGATATATGGTTAAAATTATAGCAGTAAAAATGAAAAAAAAATATTGATTAAATTTATTATAAAATAACAATAATATTTAGAAGAGGAAAAGATGATATTATAAATCAGATATAGAGCGAAAATGTAAAAAGGTAAAAAAAACCTGTGCTTCAAGTAAAAAACAAGAACATTTTTTTTCTTTGTATAAAAATTGACATAAATACTCCTTTTTCAAAAGTTGAAAGTCAAATAAAAATAGATAATAGCATAATAGTTTGTACGGAAATGGGGTTTCAAAAAACATTTAAAGGTAGATGTACTTTTAAATGTACTGATGATCTAAGAATTTATAAACTCTTTTTATTTCCAGTCATAATTTTTCTTCAAATACCTTAAATAAACAAATATACTGACAGATGAGATCAAATTTGCCAAATTATGAATGAAAAAGGCTGGTCTATAAGAAATATAGGGACGAGAGATATGAGAAAAAGAGAGGTCAAAAGAATTATAAAACTGATGCGTGGGTGAAGATTTTGAGGAAAACAATTTTTACTTCCGGTATAAAACGCAAATATATATATACACACAATATAGTATTAGGATATTATTATAACCTTCATAAACTATCTTTAAGCTCATATTAGAAATTATTATACTAGGCTGTAAATTACATACAAAAATCCCTTCAACCTCATTTCCATTTTTTAAACCTCTTATTCCACGAGATGCTAACTACACTTTATATACCATTCTCTCTGCTCATTAAAAAAATAGTTAATATTCCAAAACTCAAATGTACTTTTTATGACTTACTCATCATCATCAATACAACCACAAGTAAGACTTTTTATTTTTAAATGAAAAGTACTACATCCTAAAATTTATATAAGAATTAGTAAAACTGATATAACGTCAATACCTAAAATGCTAAAATAACCTAATTAAAATCATTTTCTTCCAAAAAAATCTACAAATTTAGAAGATCCTTTTTAATCACTTGATTTTACTTTGCATCATCATCACAAATTAATATTTTATTTCAATTTTTAGTACCAAACCAATACGTTTTTACTACAAGTCTACCAAAATATTATGCAAAATGGCTCGAGGCAGATTTAAACAAAAGGGATTTATGTATGTGTAAAAAATGTAAGTAAGGCTATAATAAACTGTAAAGATTTAATTAGCAAATTAAAAATTAATACAGTTTAATATTTCATGGAATGGTTTTTTAATAGAACTATCAATAAAGTTCGGAAAATACGGGAATGGATATTTGTAAAAAGATTGATGACGATGATTGTATAAAAAATATGGTAGGGGGCTAGGTACAAAAGTGGTATTTATAACTTGTTAAATAATGCGAGATAGACTTTAAAAAACATAAACATTCCAACGATTAACAAAAGTAAATTTTTTTATCTTACTTTTTTCTGTATTTTCTCATGTTGCACAAAATTCTATGCTCCTTATTTTCATGATTTCTTAAAAACTCAATTGATTTTCTTTATCATCAGGTGCACTTTTGTTTCAATGTCATTTTCCTGTAAATATTTGTCGCAATTTGTCATTTTGTCGTCTATTTCCTCTCAATAATCTCAAAGTTGAACTGAATTTATTGTACTTTTTACATCGTCTACCTGTCGTCACTCAAAATTATATATTAAACCTTAAAATATATAAATATGTATGTATGTATGTATATGAATATATATAAAAGAAACAATTTATAATTGTGGAGATGATGATGATGCGATGGTAAAATCGTTTATTTGAACGAGAAAAAAAAATTGTCGAGTTTATTAAGGACACACAAAACAAAACACACCAACAACAAGATCAACAACAAAATAAAAGTACACGATATTATTAAATGTACGTTCGTTGGTGGATGTACACTACTTATGTAGGTATATATATACTATCATGCAACAACTACAATAATATTTGTAAGGAGTCAATATATATAAATTAGAGTTAGTCAATCACAAAAAAAAGGAATCTTTTTAAAAAATGGTGCGTATAACCCATATTATTGTACTTAAATAATAGGAGACGTTTGTTGATCATGATCATGATGACCGTGTTATATAGTTTCACGTAAAAACATCTCTCAAGGTTCTCTAATTGTAAAAAAATAAATGTGCTGCATTGTGAATGGAAATATAATGTTTTATGCTCACAATCACACACACAACCAACAAAACAAACACAACACACTTGTTACTTTTCTTAGTTCATTATTCACTATTATATTACTATATACACGGTTGTAATACTGTGCGTTAGAGGCTTTATACTATATACATACATATATATCAGTATATATAATAATATGAATGTATATAAAAAAAACTATCAAAGTTAAGGTCACTTCCGTTTTTTTCTTATTCAATTCCAAATTCCACATTTATATTTAAAAAACGTTTAATTGTATAGAAATCTTTTATAAATTTTACCATCATCTCAGTGTATAAAACACTGCCTACAGACATGCATACCTACATAAAATGGTCTAGAGCCAGTGTAAAATGTCAAGATCATTTTGAAAAAAGCAGAAAAAATATTAAAGGTTTAAAAAATATATTGCTGATTTTTCAGCAATATAGACAGTGTTGCGCATGTATCTATTATCCATCTCCATCAAATACCTTTTTAGAATTCTACACACTCAACATCCAAAATTGGAGCTGAATAGATTTTGCAAAGGAATAAAATAATTCAGGATAGAATAATATAATAATAATAATATACGCTCTTATTATACTGTAGGTACATTACACGAGTTTGGTTATAATTAAGAAGAAAAAATGCACGAAAAACACAGTTTTAAGAAGCCTTTTTGTTAATTAGTTTAAGGACACTTGAACACTCTCTGCATGTATAAAGGAATATAGGGAAAAGGCACGATAAAAAAAGTATTATTATCACTTATGTAAATAAATAAATAAAAAACGAAGCAAAAGTTGTGATGATGTCTAATTATAATAATAAAAAATAATAATAAAATAATTGTTACTTTGTTAATTTGTTTTTTAAGTTTAAAAAAAAGTATCATCGGAAATTCGGAATGGAATAATAAAACAGTAAAATTATTATTATTACAACAATCAGCAAAACTAAAAGTAAAAAATATGCAAACTTACTCCACGTAATAAAAATTAATAAAAAAATGAATAAATATTACTCGGATAGAAAATGAAATCAAAATTATTGATGTTTTTAATGTAATTAATTATGTATATAATATAATATACATAGACGGTATACTGTTTTAAATTACTGTAAAATTGTCTTCATTCACACATAAAAATGTGCTACTATGCAGACTGTGAGTATAAATTGTTATAAGCAGCATCAAAAAAAAAGAAACAAAAAAGGAGAAACATTTTTTTTGTCTGCAAAAAAAACTCTGACAAAAATAAAAGTTTTTATTCCTTTCCACCGAAAAAATATAAGCAACACATTGTCTACTGTACACACTACACACATTATATAATAGAGATACAGATAAGTACACATATTGTAAGACGTATATAAAAAATGTATGGTAACATGTAAATTATATAATGATAGGGTTAATTAATTACTATACTACTTAATTAATTGATTAAAATTACTTTAATAATAATGTAATATATACATAAATACACACACTGTATAATGTTAAGGTTATAATCAAAAGGGCGAAATGATGACAAGGTGGATTATTTGAAGAAAAAAAACTTAAATGAATTTGAATTACATTATAAAATTATTATGCAAGAAGATAAAAAATAAAGGGGCAAGATTATTACTATGATACAAAAAAAAATTGTGACGATGAATGTATGGAATGGGATGCTTCTAAATTATTTATCACAAAAAAATATATTTGTTTGTTTTGAAAGGAATGTTACTGGATTTTAAAGGAATGGTTGTGAATAAAGCAAAAAAACGTGGATGCTTTTTGTGTCTTTTGCTTTTTTGTTCATTTTTTGATTGCATTACATTTGGATGTGGAAACGTTTAATTAAAAATATATGCTTTTTTATGAGGGGAGGAAAATGATGTTTTGATGCTGCGACAATATGAAAATGGTGAAATGGTGCATAGCTGGAGAAAAAAAAGAGGAAATGGTCGCCAGAGTAATTATTTTTTCAAGTTGATTGAAAGAAGTCTCTTTTTTATTTTGTTTTTTCGACTCAAAACTCATCTTGCTTGCATTACATACAAAAAGTATTTAAAAAAAACTACACAAAACATGTAAGGATTTTCCACAAAAGACTGGAGATGACAAGTTCCAGACAAGAGATAGGAAAGAAGTGTGAAGAAATGTTAATGTGACAAGTGTTTGTGTGAAAAGAGAGATGAAGAAGAATGTTTTGCAAGAAGAATGGGCATTGTTGCAATAGGTAATACTGTAGTAACTTAATAAGTTGACTCTTAGAGTTTTTTCAGGCTTTTTTTTCCAAGATAGGAAAGAGGAAGGGAAAAATGAAGAGGGAA
>JAITYZ010002359.1:0-16288 GCA_027744595.1 Paronellides praefectus
CCATGGAATTAAAAAGTGCAAACTTGTTAAAGTTTGAAAATCCATTCTTAAGAATGTTATGTGGTTTGAGGTAGGGTTTTTAAATTAGCGATTGAATTTTTATACAAACATTTGTAAAAAGGTTGGGAAACAAAATGTGATGCAACGACGTGTCTTTCAATTTTTGAAAATCCATCCATGGCAACTACCGAAACATTTTCAACAATAAAATGTGTTTTAAAAAGTTTGTAAAAACGTTTTGATACATGAATTACTCCAAGTTACCAAGACGACCCACTCTTATTAACACATATGATATTTTCTATATTATTCCACTACCAATTTAACATTCAATAAAAACCCTCTTTTTAAACCCCGTAAAAACTGAAACGTATCCAATTATCCAACCAATTACAAAAATTCGTTACACTCCCCTCATAAAAAACCAAACTTTGGAATCCCTCCAGCAACAGAATATAAATCCCAAATTCAAAAAAAAACCATGATCGTCTTCAGAAACTTTTAAAAACTTTTATTTTTCTCCAAACACACACAACTCAAAAAAAAATCTTGGCACGATTCCCCCTTGTGAAACAAACACACATCCCTGCACATCAATAAACAAGATATGCAGTTATCCAGCAGAAACCAGGGTAAAAATCCGAGCCACACCTCCAATTCTATTTTTACCCACACATCCATCCCATCCCCACATGAGAATAAATTGGAAAAACGTTGTGCAGTGCGTGTGTGTGCTCAGCTCACACAAACCCATCTTTTGTCTTTTGGCACTGATAAATTTTTTCCCTTCTTCATCATCTCTTCTCGTGTGACGAAGAACACATCGAGACCTTGATGCTCTTTCTACGTTTCTCTCCTCGTTAAATTCTCAAACTTTGTTGCTCACATATATTCACGATGAGTTGAGTGAGAGATAAGAATGCGCTTATTTGATAAGGGGAAAAAAAGAATCGGTTAAATCCGCTCGTTGAGTATGTTTCCATCATGGTCGGCGTTTTAAACTCGTCCGTGAACTTGAACGATATGTTGCTCGAAATTACACTCAATTTTTTTTCATTTGTTTCATGTGACATGATTCTTTTTTTTCATCAAATAACCATGGCAACAGGATTAAATGCGTGGATTATTTCTTAATCTAATAAAACTGATAATGATAATTAATAAAGTGATAATAAACGATCATAATTCTTGATAACATAACATGATGTTACATATTCACTTAAGATTTTTTGTTCATAAAGACAAACAGACAAACAGTACAGCAATATTAACCCCTCTGCCCCACTGACCATAAACCCAATTTAACATGACGACAATTCCAATCCCAACACACGACAATCGTAAAACCCACGACCCCCATCCAAAAACACACAATCGAATATCCGAATAAAAAGTAAAAAGCCCAGATCCGATTAATAAAGAAAAAAAAGTCCCGCTAATTTGCTGCAACACACAAAGCGTTAAATGAAGCGTAATTTAAGAAAAAGTCATGAAGTCTAAAAAACCCATCATGTGAGCATAAAAGAGATTGCCAAAGAAAAAAGAAGAAGATGCATCCCATCCCGAAAAACGGAAAGTCGGGAGAGAGTATAAAAAGAGGTGTGGATGCAAGTTTTGTGTTCATTCCAACCTCTCACGCTGAATCGGTCGTTTGATCTCTTTGCTCCTCTGAGAAACTAATTTCTACCCGTTTTTATCCCCATATTCACGCTAGGGAATTTAACTTTGTTTTATTCTTTCGCGAGTTTACGGATACACTAAAAGGTTTGCTTTTTAAACATTTAACTCTGGGGTTTATTAGAAAAGTGGTAATATTTTTGTTACTCTTCATTTAAATTACTTTTTTGTGTGTTGAAAACAGTTCCAAGATGGTTGACGCCGCTACCGCTGAAAAGTTGGACGCCTCTTTCAAGAAGCTTCAAGGACAGGAATCCAAGTCCCTGTTGAAAAAGTACCTCAGTGCAGAGATCTACGATAAGCTCAAGGGGCTCAAGACCGGACTTGGTGCTTCACTCCTCGATGTTATCCAGTCTGGTAAGTTTTTTTTACATATATGCTTTTTTTCTCAAGGTGACCCTTTTCTCGGGGTATTCGGGTAGATTTAGAGCACAGCAGCAGCATCCAAAACAACTTTCCATTTCACTATCTCTTCACGGGATGCTGCTGCTGCTGCTGGGAAGAAGGAGCTCAGAGAAAATCGATTTTTTATTTCATGGTTGAAGGTCACAGAGAAAGCGTGTGATGCTTGTTGGATCAGAGCCATCAGTATATTTTGGATGCATTTAATGTATTTTTAATTAATTTGTTTTTTATAGGTTGTGAGAACCCCGACTCTGGAGTAGGAATCTATGCTCCCGATGCCGAGTCATACACCATGTTCGCTGACCTGTTTGACCCCATCATCGATGACTACCATCAGGGATTCAAGAAGACAGACAAGCACCCTGCCAATGACTTTGGTGACTTGTCGACATTTGTTAATGTTGACCCCGAGGGAGCTTTTGTTGTGAGCACTCGGGTACGATGCGGGCGTTCCATTGAAGGATACCCATTCAACCCATGTCTCACTGAGGCTCAGTACAAGGAGATGGAGGGAAAGGTCAAGGGGATCTTTGACAATCTTGGTGGGGAACTCAAGGGGACTTACTATCCTTTGGCTGGGATGACCAAGGATGTTCAGCAGAAACTTATTGATGATCACTTTTTGTTCAAGGAAGGGGATAGGTTTCTTCAGGCTGCTAATGCGTGCAGGTATGGAGAATTAACTAATTGTCTGGGATTAGTTAATTAATTATTATAGTTTGGGTTGATTGGTTGATTTGGTTTTGTTTGTTTTGTCTAGATACTGGCCAGCTGGTCGTGGTATCTTCCACAATGACAACAAGACGTTCCTCGTGTGGTGCAATGAGGAGGATCACTTGAGGATCATTTCCATGCAAATGGGAGGTGATCTTGGTGGTGTTTACAGGCGCATGGTTGCCGGAGCAACAGAGATTGAAAAGGCCGGTAAATTCAGCAGAAACGACAGGTTCGGATTCCTGACCTTCTGCCCCACTAACCTCGGAACGACCATCCGCGCATCCGTACACATCAAGCTTCCAAAACTCGCCGCCAACAAGGAGAAACTCGAAGAGACTGCTGCCAAGTTTAATCTCCAAGTCAGGGGGACTCGGGGGGAACATACTGAGGCTGAGGGGGGTGTCTATGACATCTCCAACAAGAGGAGGCTCGGACTTACAGAGTTCCAGGCTGTCAAGGAGATGCAAGATGGGATCTTGGAGCTCATCAAGATTGAAAAGAGTTTGTAAATTGGGGGGAGATTTGATCGGGGTGCGTCGTCGTCGTGATATATTTTAATGAGGTGGGGGGAAGGATTTATTTTCAAATTCGGGGGTTTTAAATTTTCTGTTTCAATTTTTTTTTTGATTTGATGATTTTTTTTTTGAATAAATGTGGTGGAATTAGAAGGAAAATTTTTATTATTTATTTGGTTTATTTTTTTAGAGGTTTCTCAGTTGCGATATTTGGTAGCATTTCAATTATTCGGTATTTTGAGGGTTTGCATTTTGAGATGTTCTTGAATAATTTGGAATTTATAATTGAGTTTTTCATTTTTGACGATTATTTATGAATTTCACGTGATGGGAATCCAGCTACTGGATAATTATTAGTGGGGTTCAGTTGCCATATTTCAGACGGTTTATCAAATTATTGGATTTTCGTTTACATTTTGATAATATTTGGAAATTTTTAGGAGTTTTCGTTTTCATTTATAAATGGATTATTTATGAATTTGAATTTGTTTCAGCTGCAATATTTGGTGGCATTTATTGAACATTTTTAGGGGTTTTCAATTATTAGAATTTGTAGGGATTTTCATTTAAATTTGATCATTTGTTGCATTTTCTGATCGCGTCATTTATTATAAATTTTTGAAAAGTCTTTAATTATTGGGTATTTTTAAAGTGATTTTACTTTAATTTACTATGAATTTGTAAATCTCCAATTATTCGATATTATTTTTAGAATTATCATTTGCAATTTAGAGAGACTTTTCATTTGATCACATCATTGAATTTTCATTCTAATTATTGGATATTTTGATCTACATTTTGTAATCATTTATTGTACATTTTTTGAGTATTTCAAATATACTCAATGTAAATGCTGCCATCTGGATAAATTTTTGCTCATGTTCAAGAAAGAAAAAAAAGATGTTCAAGTAAAAGAGTTCAAGATATGCATTTAACATGTCGCTATAGTAATAATTAATTGGGAAATCATGAAAAAAATGACCCCACCTGTTGTGAAATAAAAAAAATGTGGTGTAGGTTGAATATACTTATCTTATCACGGAAATTGTAACAAGATCAATACTATTACCCGGATCTTGAACACACGCCTAAATTAATTTCATGTAGATTTCCTTAAAGAATTTTGTCTGATTCATATCCGCATAATATATCCAATCGATCGCGTGTACGCGGATGTCATGACAATAATATGTAGTCGTGAATGCCAAGGCAACAAGGTGAGTATGAAAAAAAAAATTCTTGTGTGTTTATGAATGGTCATTTGTCTTTTTTTTCCTTTGTAAACGAATATTTGGGATTTATTCTTCCTTGTGGCGTGCGACGATAAAAGGGTTTTTGGGATTTTGACCGATGATGCAGGATTCTGGATGCTATACATTTGGGTTTGGTTTCTTTGTGGTTTTTTGGGAGATTGTATAGACGGATGAATGTTTAGGGGTTGGTCTTTTTTCAAATTAGGTGTGTTTAAGTTGCGGGTGGATTTATGCATACTCAGTAATTAAATTTGGTTTAACTCTAAATTTTTTTACCTACCAAACAAGGAAGCGGAATTTAAAGCATAAAAAAAATATTAATATCTAAACCACCATAAAAAAAATATAGAGCAGACAGACAAAACTATAATCGACATAAAGTACACAAAACAGTAATTTGCAACAATATATCAATCAGAAGAAAAAAATATCATTGAACATCTCATAAAGTTGACCTTCCATTCCAAAGCACCTCACACACACACACGCATGAATACACCAAGGTGCTTTCTGTCCACCTTCCAATGAAGCGAACAAAAGTGTCTTGAGATTTTTTTTGTTATTAGAGCAGAGACGTGATACGTAACAATCAGATGAATAATATGGCTTGCAGGCATGTAATGTATATCTACCCATTCTTTTTGGGACCTTATCTAAATATCTTGTCTTTTTTGGCTACTTGTTTGGCAAAAATCATGAATATGGAGTAAAAATGTATATCTTTTGGACATGTTTGATATGAGTGTGGACTCTTAAATATTCAGTTCCGTGTTTTAATCGATGATAAAAAATGGGGACTAGATAGATTATTATTTTATTAGGGAACTGGAGTAAAGTTAGCGTTTTGGGGAGTTTTTAGTCAAAAGCGGATAAAGATTGATGTTAATTAGTTGATGTTTTAAACGTTGTGATACCCCTGAAAATAAAATGCAACCCCCAAGATAGATACATAAATGCACATCCTTCAGTAATTTCCAATAAAAACCAAAAAATATAATATGGTCTGTGGTGAATTGTTATGTCTTATGTCGTGTTGCTTCTGCGACCCCATGCTTCTTTTTCTTGACCTTGAGTCTTGAGAAAAAAAGAGAAGGGGACATGTGTGGATTGCCATTACATCAATGATTTTTTTTTCTGTAATATTTTTTTTTCTTCTGGTTAGAATTATTGCATGATTGAGTGTGCACCTTTAATCAGTGCAGTGTGTAGTCAAATGGAAGGTAATAGGCGTTGGCTACAGGCAAGAACGTTGATATATAGACTTCTCGTTCATGTTCACTGGCTATATATTCTTATTTTTTTTCATGAGTAAAGCTAGCTAGCTATACGCTTTTCAAGTACCTCTCACTATTTCACTTGACCTTATAGTGTTAACTAACATGGGGTTGTATACTGTAGGGTGGGTTTTTCTGATTTGATGAAAGGGTGGCAAGTCCCTCGTTATAACGTAAAGGGGTTATATACGATGTTCTTACTTTTTTTTAGCAACTTTACATTGCGAATATTATATCAAAAAGGAATCTTGTGTTGCGAGAGAATCTTTAACGTAAGCGTGTTTATGAAATTGAGCAAGCGTAATAATATATTGCACTTTTTACCTTTTACTTTTTACATTTGTTTGGGGATTTTAGTATGGTGGTGAATACGTTTCTGTGCAGTTATACGATTTTTTTATGGGCGGTTTCAAAAAAAAAATCACATACACTTTAACTTGATCTTTTTGGGTGTGTGTTAGTTTGTAGTTTTAACGGAGAGGGTTGTGAGCTGTTTTGTTCTTTTTTGGGACAAGTCTTTTTTCTTTTTATCGGGGAATTTTTAGAGAGAATTAATAAACGGGGTTGAAGGGTTTGATACAGTTCTTCTCCAGGTTTATTCTTTTTTGTAGAGTAGACGTGTTATTTCGGGTTAGTTTACTTTTTTGAAGGAGGATAAGCGCGTACGTGATTATTTTGAGGAGAGAAAATTTTATTTTGTGATTAGTGAAGCGTGGTGGTTTTTGTGCTGTTTTTTTATTAATGAACGTTTTTGGATGTGTTATTTTGTTTCAGGTGGAGTAACATGAAAGGATCTTGAGAGAATATTTCCTTTTTTTTTCTTTGGATTTTTATTTTGTTTTTATTTTGGATTCGGATTTTTTCTTCTTTTTTGGATCCTTGGCGGGTGAGTAAAGTCGATGATTATTGATTTTTTATTAGAAAGGGATTTTTTTGATAGGATAGTTGGATGGTCAGTTTTTATTTATGTTATGTAAGGATTGTGAAGGGAGTCGTTATTTTATGCCACGCCCAGTGACAAGTTGGATTTTGTGATTGTAGTTTTGTGTGTGTTTTTTTTTTCGTTACGGTTGAGTAGGCTTGTGGGGTAGGATTTATCATTAATTGGTCGTGTGTTTTATAGTTTTTTTGGTAGTTTTGTGGTTTAATTGGTGGGGTTATTGTGTTATTTTTTTGGTGATGGTGTAATAAAATTTGGGGTTAGTAAATGATTGTGTTTAATTAAACGATGATGATGTTACGATATATATTTAGTAGATTATAGATTATGTGATCTCATATATTGCAATAACGCATGTTTTTTTTGGTTGCTGGACCTGATGCAATGTCGTCACCGTTGCGTTCTTTGTTCGCGTGTACACCCGGAGTATAATATGCTATCTCGTGTGTACAAATATGGTGATGGATTTTTTGGTATATAACCTGTTCGCTTGATTGGATCCTATTTTTATTAACGACCGTGATACTTGAAATGAAGCGTGAGGAATGTGGTGGGTTTTGGGCGTTGTCATCTTTTTGCGATTTGGTTTGGTTATACTTTTTGTCTGGATTTTTTTTTCAATTTAGAGATGTTTATTTTTGGGGGTACATGATTTATTTTGGAAAGTATTTGTAAAATGAATGAATTTTTAAAATGAGAAATTTTTAATATTTTTTATTTTGATATTTAAAGAACGTATAATAGGGAAGGTCACGTTGCTCCCTTTTTTTAACATGAGATTGTTATCGCGTTATGTTATATATATTGAGACGTTCACTTTTTCTTTTTTTTGTGTTTGTTGTCATGGGAAAAAAAATATTTGTTCTTTTTTTGCTTTTTGAACGTTTGGTTAGCATGCTCTAGATTTTTTTTTGTTTGTGTGTGAAGCGTAATAATAATAGAGTTGCTATGGGTAAAATATTATGAGAGTACAAGGTCCGTGTTTCGTGGGATCAGGAAGCAATGATTATAAGTATTCTTTTGTGCTCTGCGAGGTGAAGGATTTTGATTCCAGGGTCCTTGTGTCCTTCGGGTTGTTTTTTTCTTCTTCAAAAAGGGGTTTTTGTTTTTATGTCTTTTCAAGGGGGTCGGGTTTTGACTTTTGATGACTTTGAGAGATGTTTTGATGAATTGTTTTGCATATTAAAAATCTATTAGAACATATTATCCAATTTGGACACACTTGAACCCCCACAACGATCTAAATAAAAATGAGATTATATGTTGATACAAGTACCCCGTTAAGAGTGTGCAAGTACCCACAAATCCAATCACCCAACACTAATGTTGTTACGTGTGTTACAATATTGTTACATAAAAAGCGTTTGTATTGTGTAGAAGGGGATGGGGAAACGCCCTTGTGTGAACGATGCTACTTTTAATGTTACAGCTCTTATATATATTTTTTTCTTCTTAGGACAGGTTTGCTTGTGTTGTTATATGAACGCAGAGAGAGAGAGGGGGATGCTGCGTTTGTGTTGTCACGTTGGCGATTTATTAGGTTGTTATATTTGCAAAAGTTTGTTGTGAGATGTTGGCTCGCTGCTTTATTTTAGATTCGTGTATATTCGTTACTTGTCATGTTCATTGATGAAATGATGTTTTAGGATTAGGTAGGTTGTTAAATGATGAGTTTAATATTTAATATTATTGCGATTGGTTATGTTGCTTGGATATTTGTGTATGTTGCTTGGGACGCTTAGGCAGACATGATGATGTGTTACGCTTGATTGCAACGCACTTGACATCATGATCGTTATATTGTGTTTGAGCAGCTCGTTGTCGTCGTGACATGTTGTGTTGTTACGTAAATAGGATCGTTTGTGAATTGTAGGGAAATAATAAAAAAAGTTGCATGAGAAACTCGTGTGAAATGGGGAAGGGATAAAAGCTTATGAAAAAAACACACTAACAAATGAGTGCATTTTTTTACACACATATTTACAGGTCCAAAAAAAATCTCTTTTTTCCCTCCCTTATTCATTCTCCAAATTATTTCCTCCAAAATGTCCGGAATCAGAACCCTCCTTCTCCTTTCTTCCTTGCCCTGTTTGCTAGCGCAAAGGTCTATCCCTCAACCGTCAACTTCATCAACCCCAACAACAGACTTTACATGTCCCGAGGATTTCGGGTACTTCCCCCACCCATCAGACTGTACTCAGTACTACGTATGTGTTTTTGGAGGAGCTCTCTTGGAGTCATGTACGGGAGGACTCATGTACTCCCATGACCTCCAGACATGTGATTGGCCTAGGAACGTGTACTGCTACAACGGGACGACCGTGGTTGATAATAATCTCGAGTCGAGTGGGAATAATCCACAGCAGCAGGAATCGAGGACTAGGACGAGGGGAGGTGGTGGTGGTTCGTCGAGTAGTCAGTCTCAGAGGTTGAGTTATAATCCTATCAAGATTGAGACTTATGGGCAGTTGAGTAGGGCTGCGCAGGAGAGTAGCATTATTGGGAAGAAACCTGGGAGAGTTGTGCTTCCTGATGATGAGTATCAACAGCAGAGGAGTGGGAGGAGTTATGAAGGGAGCATTCCTAATTATAAGGAGGAGGTTTATCAACAGGGAAGGTTAGTAAATGCTTCTTTTTTTTAATGCTCAAGTAGTTTAGTACTAACAAACATAAATGCGACGAGAATAACGTACGACGTACGGAATTTGTACTAAATTTTTTGAGATGACGAATTAAAATTGAATGATCAGGAAAATAAATTTAATTAGTATTTTCCTGATAATGTTAGTTGTAAATACGATATACACTGTACAGATCATGTTTAAAATAAATTTTAACCCGCTATTGACTCTCTAACAAACAACAAAAATATGAAACACAATTATATGACAGACATAATTTGCATGCGGACACCAACGCAGACTGTTCATCAAACAACTCGACAACGAATAACAACCGTGTGAAGAGGTCAGCAAAGAGGAGGAACTGGAGGAGGAGATCTTCTATTTTTGATATGATTCCTGGGAGGAGGAGGAACACGAGGTCGAGGTCATTGTCGTTTAGTAATAATAACGGGGGGTCGAGGATGGATATTACTGATAGGAACGTTTTGTCGAAATATAAGATTAATGGGTATGCTGGGTTGAAGAATAAAGCGAGGGAGCCTAGTATTTCTCATCGGGTTTCTTCGCCGGGGAGTGTTTTGTATCCGCCGAGTTATTATCAGACTCCGACTTATGGGTTTGTTAATATTGATAATGTGAGAGGGGGGAATGGTGGTGGGGGGAGTAGGGTTAGTAATGTTCATATTACGACACCACCGCCACAGATTAGTTTAGGGAATAGGGTTGTTAAGATTACGAGTACGAAGCCTTTTATTCGTGATGATAATGATCGTGATAGCAGTTATTATTCTAGTCAGAGGTTTAATGGGGTTGTTTTAGGGGAGTATGATCAGTTTAATAGGGGGCAGCATCATCATCAGCAACAGGTTGCTCATCAGTATGATCCTAGGTGGGGTAATCATCATCATCATAATAATGCTCAGCAGCAGATTGAAGATGAAAAGACGCTTAGTGAGTTTGTTACGAATGCGTATGTTAATAGGTTGAAAGGGAGTCATAATGTTCATAGTAGTCATGGTAATATAGATTTAAATCATCAAGTTAGTCCGCAGAGTAATAATTTTCCGAAAAAGATTGTGATTAGTACGGGGAGTTTGGCTAATACTGGGGGGCTACCTTTTATTATCACGGAAGGTGGTGCTGTTGATAGTAAGCAGAGTTTACGGGGGTGAGTTTTTTTTTGACTTTTTTATTAATAATATTTTTTTTTGACTTTATTAAACGACTGTGACGTGAACACGGGCTTTTGCTTTACTAATAAATGTGATTGTTATGCATGTTGAGTTGATGAGTGTGTTGTGTGTCAAATTACCCCAACGAATAGATGAAGCACAGAATAGTAATGAAATGGTAACTAAAATATATAAATGTAAATTAGATCCGTGTCCAGCTCACCCCAATCAACCCGATCAAAGTACTCTGGAAACACAAACAAGTATTATGATAACACAGCTTCGATACTCTCAACGCAACAACAGCAACAGCAACAAGCACCCCAACAGGATTACGCGCAAGATGATGCGTATGTTAACCAGAGATATGCTGCCAATGTTGGGAATAATTCGGGGTCTTATTACTATACTCCTGGGTCTGGGAGTGAGGATGATGACTCCAGTTATTATGTTTATGATGATGAGGAGGATGATGGAGGGGTTTCTGCGAAAGGGGGGAATACTGGGGGGCAGAGGGGGCAGACTGCTGCGGATTTTGGTTAGTTTAAAAAAGAATTTGTGCTTTTTTAAATATTTTTTTGTAGTTTTTTATTTATAATTTTGATTGGTATTTTGTGTAGATTACAAGTACCAGACACCTCAGACTACATTTAGGACCCCAACTCAAACTGTAACGAGGCGTCCTGTTACTCAAACCCAACCTACTAGTTCACGCACTGCATCTCGTGGGTCATCACGTACCCGTGGGTCATCATCATCAAGTGGATCAACAAGTGGTGGTACGTCATCATCATCATCTTCATCAACCCGATCCCGACCAACATTAAAACCAAAATCAAGTATCGTGAAAGGTCAACAGCAACCAGTACGTGACGTGTACTTGGACCCACCATCCCGACCTGATAATATATACGAAGCACCAACGATAATTTTTTTACAATTATTTCTAATTAAATACCGTGTATAAATCACTGAAGGTGATTTGATACTTTTAATTCGTTACCATGGGGATTCGTTGTAACGTGTGTGTTTATGTTGTAGGGAGGAAGATGTTCAATGGGAGACGCTTGTAGTAACCCCCCAACAGCAGAAGGAGTTTACCAGATGCTCGCCAAGAATTTCGAAAGGCATTACACGACGAACCGTGCTCCGTTTGGATTGTACTATCACGCTGCTTGGTTTACACAGGCACATCATAAAGAAGGGTTTGAAGCGTTTTTGGATACGTTGGTTCAGATGGATGATGTCTGGTTGGTTACGAATTGGCAAGCTCTTCAATGGATTAGGAATCCTACTCCTAATAGGAATGCACTTAATTTTGCTCCTTGGAGTTGTCATGATTTGAAGGTGAGAAGATTTCTATTTTAAACATTTGGCTAACATTTGTATTCATTTTGTGACTAAAATGCTATGTATTTTTAACAGGACCGCCCACCCCGCTGCAACCACCCAAAAGTATGCAATTTATGGCACAAGTCAGGTGTGAGGTACATGAAGACTTGTCAGCATTGTCCACAGCAGTACCCATGGACTGGGAACACTGGAGTGCCTTATTCCAATTCTATTTAGCTGTTTTTTTAAACACGCGACTGAGAGTTTTAATTTTATAGTGTGATCCTTCGTGTTTTTTTTACTATCTTGTGTGTATTTGTGTGCATGTTGTTTTTTTATCGTGTATTATTCTTTCGTGGATGTTGTATAAAATAATAATAAAAAAGGAAAACTTTTTTTATGTAGTTATATTTTTACTCGACCGTGAAAATTATTATTTCCTCTTGGCACACATGGGGTTTTTAAAAGTGAAAAGGGTTGTAGATTTTTTAAAGAGATTTGTTTTTTTGGCTGGGGGTTTCTATTCGTTTGGCCATACTATTGATGTGATCCAGTCTTCGTATGATGCTACTGTTGTGTAGATTGCTGGGGAGCCGAGGCCGCATAGTTTTGTTCCTGTAACGTATTTTTTTGAATTGTGTTTTTAGATTTGGGGGGATGGTTTTAAAACTTGAGGTTTTGTGAGTGAGTGTTTTTACCTATGCTTGTTACTCCTATGACGTGGTATAGACATCTTGACTCGCGGGTGTAGAGTCCTCCTCCTGAGTCGCCCTGTTTTATGATTTTATAATAGCGTTTTTATTTTTCAGGTGCTTTTGATTAAGATATTAAGTGTCTTTAACTTACACTGCATGTATCCTTGTCTTCTCCTGTTGCGCACATTTGAGTTTTGGATATTCCTTCTGGGTATCTGTATGGCTTATCGTTCTCGCCGCTGTAGAATGAGTTGCAGTCTCCGGTGTCGACCGTTGTGATGTTTATCGCTTGGAGTGTGTTGCTTGTCGTTTGGGAGGCGGCGTCTGTTATGCCTGGGGTAATAAAATAAAGGGTAAAAATGTCGGAAAATTGCGTGTGCATTTATTAATTAATTATTTATGATAAGTATGTGCGAGCTTACCCCATCCGCTGGCTTCTACTTCAGCATTCTTCTTTGGACTTGTTAGTGCCGTCCCGAGACACGCCGGAAGGACATATCTGCTCAGGTCTAAGGGTGTTGAGAGGGAGAGGAGCTACGGGGAAATAAATATATGTGGAGTTAACTTTGATTGATTGATCGATTGAAATGGTTGATTTGGCATACTCACAGCAATGTCATTGTAGATTCGTGGTGGTTTGTAGTCTGGATGGATAATGTGGTTATCAATCTTTACAACTTGACGGTATGTTGTTGGGTTGTTTGTTGAGCTTGGCTTTTTGTGGTCGAGGACTACGTCGCCTATTACTGCGTATGATGGTTTTCCGCTGGAATAAGAGACGTTTTCTTTTTGTATTTTGTGGGGTGTGGGTATTTAAGAGTTTTGTTTTTAAAACTTACTGTCTTTGGTTGGTGACGCAGTGGGCGGCGGTTAAGAGGAAGTTTTGGCTGATGAGCGTTGCTCCACAGAGGAATTTTAGTTTTGTGACGTCTTGGCCGAAACCGAGGGCTACTGAGTGGGGGTACTCGTGGGGTTTTGCTGCTCTGCATGGAGAAATGATTACTTTTTCAATTGGAATTTATTATTTATTTAGATAATGGATATTAATTATTTAGGTAGTATTAAATGATAATGAAGTAGTTTGTCTGTTCAAAACTAAACTTTCCAGTCGAAAAATATATTTTAAAAAACATTAGATTTATGTTACTTTCATGCGTTTTGAAATACGAACATGTACACTTGACAACAGTCAGGAAGGTTGTTATGACAACGATTAAAAAATAAAATATACATTTTGTAACCTCTTTTTTGTAGATTTTCTAATTAAAAAAAATATTGTCCTGGCTACTGTTGCTATTTCGACAAAAGCAAATAACGTTACGTTGGGGTGAAATTTTGTTGTTGTGCCATGGCTCGCCTTATATTTAAATGGGAATATTTCATAATAGGTTGTCATGTCAACACATTTTTTCTTCAAAAATGAATAAAATCCTTACCTGCCCCCTACGATAAACTCTTTGATGAGTTGGGTAGCACATGTAGGTTCCTTATACCTGGGTTGAGAGAATGATGATGGGGCGTAGAGCATCTCGAGCCATTCCGCGCATTCTAGTAGATAATTATTTTTAGTTTTAAAAGAAAAAATACGTTTTAAATAGTCTGATAGATTCTTACTTTTCTCTGCGATACTCTTAGCTGTTGGACAGCATACTTGTCCTTTCCCGTTGCAGTTGGTCACAGAGCCCCCAATACGGAATCTACCCAGTTGGTATTTACAATTACGGATATGGACACAGTTACCTGGGGTACGATTGTTTAATGTACACTGCTCTTGGTTTGTGTTGGGGATTGAGCAGAGGAATATTAATGGGATTATTAATTGATTAAACATTATTTTTTTATTATTATTATTTTGTTTGTGAGTATTTGTGTGGATTGATTGTGAGTGTTGTTTCGTATGATTGGTAAATGGCGAACGGGATAGGGATATGCAGGGAAAAAAACTGGATTTTTTTTTTGTGGTTTATATATTGTCGTTTTATTTTTTGGTGGAGGTGAGTAGCGGAATGATTTTTGTTTGATTTTTTTTGTGTTGTTGTTAAAGACGGACGGGTTATAGATGGTTGATAGGTGAAAAATATAAGATTAAGATTGGTTTTGTATACTTGTTTTTTTTGTCTATTTTGTTGTTTAGTGTATAGTCGGGTTTTTTATGCATCATTGGTCAGGTGGACAGAGGTATGTACGTGTTAATGAGTTTTGTAAATATTTTTGGGTGGGTTTTTGGATGTTGTTAAGGTTTTTAAATGTTATGTAGGGAAATAAATGGTATTTATTAAATACTCGAATGATGAAAAATGTAAGTGTTTTTACTTTCGTTTGGTTGGTTTTGTTGGCTTTTATTACGAGTGCTTATCTGATTGATGATCATGTTTGCTTGTTTGCTTCTTATGATAATGAGATCAAATTAGGTTTATAGTGTTTTTTTTAGTTTTTGCAAATCTTTTTTGATTGGGGCGAGTTGAGATGTTTGCGTTGTCAATGGAGATTTTGATAGTTTTTGTTCACGGTTCTGTGATATTTTGATGTGATTGATCATATCTGAGAGAGCATTTAGATTTCGTCAGTAACAATCATATATTATCTCCATAGAAACGATGTGATGAATCAGGGACATTTCAAAATGAAGATTTTTCTATGAAAATTACCGTTTATTTCGGATGTAGTTTGATTATTTAACTAGCTGATATTTTCAATGATAAATCATAACGCATATGTTTATTAATCGTTTATATTAGTCTAATTGGAGACAATGCGTCATTAATTCACTTTCCAACTTGAACACTTGTCAGTCTTGTCACTTTCACTTGTTCTTTTGCTTGGGGTTTTTGGCTACCGTTCATTTCATTTCGAATCATGAGATTTGTTGTCAGCGTATTTTTTTGTGTGATCCTCTGATCATGATTCGTTGGGTTTTTATACTCGTTTTTTGTGGGGGGTTAGGGGAAGGGGTTAACGTAAGTTTTTATTTATTTCTTGTTTTTGTTGGAGATTTGATTATAAAAAAATTTGCTTTTTTTGGTAGATCTCAGATGACCGGGGTATGAATTGTAGTGGAAAGTATCGTGGGATTGGGAGTAGGGATGAGTTATTTGATGAGTTGCTGCCGAGGGTATTGTCTCCCGTTGATAGTAGCGATGATGTTCAGATCAAGAGGGTGTTTTTACACGTGAGTTTATATGATAGGACTTAATTAAATATAATGTGTTAATTAATTATTTTTCGTGTGTGTAGTACCTGACAAAAACGCCAGTGTTTTTGTCTCTGATGAGCTGTAATGCGAGTGACGATGGGTCGCCTGTTCCAAGACAAGAGGATGAAGACGACGATGATGGAGGTGGCGGTGGAGGAGCTGGAGTTGGAGGTGCTGGTGGTGCTAATCCGTTAGATAACACTAACGTTGTTGATGGGGTGAGAAGGATACTCGCAAACGTTTTTACTGGGAATTTAATTGGGATCATTCAGGAGAGTGTTGGGTTGAGGAGTCCTGAAGGAGTCACTACTGTGTTTACTGATGTGTTGAGTACGCTTTTTGGGTCAATGGCGACGGCGGGGGTTACTGGGATACTTGGGAACATTACGACGACTCCTGTGCCGAATAATAGTAGTACGTTACCCCCGGGGTATGAGGCTTATATCATGCAGCATTATGCTCAACAGCAGCAGCAGCAACTGTTGCTTGCT
>JAITYZ010002360.1:0-21621 GCA_027744595.1 Paronellides praefectus
TTGATGAACTTATAAAACGAGATTTGAAGACATTACATCCATAAATGACTGAGCAGTTCTTGTTTTGCTCGGAACATTTTGTATGTATTTTAAATGACGCCTCTTGCGTTGTCAAGAAAGATAAATTGAACTGAACTCTTAAATATTAGCTATACAAGGAGCCTTATTTTAATATTGACTATCCATCTATATATGTTTGTTTATATAAAACTAAACTAAAAGTTTGTGTAGTGGGTGTGTATTGTGTAACCCCAGTAGTGACTCGTAGGCAATAAATACTTGATAAAATACTAACAAACTGGGAATGCTAGCCAACTCTACAACATTTAAAATGTAATATCTTTCTAACAAGCAACATGGAAAGTGAATACAAAGAGGGCTCAATACTCAAAAGTGTCAGCTGCCTGCCACACAAAAAACTTTGATTGTGAATCAAATAAAATCATCATTGCCATCAGGATCATCATTAAAAACCAAGCCTGTATAATTTAATCTTTTTTTTTATTATAGGAGTCTTCGTAATAGGAACCTTAATAATAAGATAATATATAGTCTTTCAGTCATGTTGACTGTGATGCTGTAAATGCTCTGTAGAGATCTGAACCGGCACAGAGATCAAGTCAGCATTGTCCTGAATCCGATTCACAAAGCCGACCGCGTCCTGTTCATCAGCTAACCTTAAAGGGCTTGGATTTCCGCTGGGATGCCCACCACCGCCGCCGCCATGACCATGATGACCATCTAGCCTGATCATGCTGTCAAAACAAAATGAACATAATAATAATAACCAAACTTGCCATCATCATCATCAGACAACTTATAAAGCAATCCATCACTTTTAATCAGTTTAACAACAAGACAAGATGACAAACAAAAACAATGCATGTAGATAAGCATGTTGTTCACTTGAGAGAATAGAAAGAATTTCATTGAGCTGACGACGGGTGTGTTTCCTATTATTGCTTGCTTGCCATCATAAAAATTCAGATTTGTTAACGCAAAAGTCAAGGCAAGACATCTCTCCATTCATTTTTTTTTGATATCTTACCTTGTTTGTCGAAGGGAATCGCCCTGATGGTGCAGTGACTGATGATGATGATGCGTTCCACCTCCATGATGATGTGCGGGCTGCGCAGCTCCGTAATATTGCGCAGATGAAAGACTGGGCAAAGGTTGTCCCAAAATGGCTCCAGGGTTGTTGCGTAATGAATCCACAACGTACGTTGTAGCAAGGGACGTGCGGGGATGTTGACTTTGGTTTCCGGCGGTTAACGCATTGCTTAATTTCATGTTTCCTAAATAAATATTTCCCTCATTTAATATATCGAAAACTCTTTGAGCAATTCATACATATTACATAATACATATTAGTTAGTAGTGACTAGTGACGTACTTGACGATGAACTAAGATATTTGGCGGCAGCCTTTTCATTAGCCAGTGCTGCAGCAGCGGCAGCCTGATGGATGGATGGATGTTGATGATGCAGTGGGGAAAGTCCGGCAGGACTCTTGGGCTTCCGTTTCCTTGTCTGTATTCCTTCCTTTTTCATCGTTTTTGGTCGGGGAACCTAAACCATGAAAATTATTCTCTTCACAATCTCACCTTCATTTCATAACACATGGCTCGTGCCAATGCTTTAACATCATCAACCATCCATAAGTATATATTTTTTTCTCTCTCTCTTTTGCTGTCAAAGTCATCTGGACTCTATTTAAAAGAGAAGCATGCTACACGCAAAATAGTAATAAACTCGTAATTGAAATTGGAGAGGAGAAACGAGAAACACTGCAGCAGCAGAAACGGTGAGAAGAAAAGAAAGCATGGCAATATGGCATGGCATACAGAAATGTAAAAAAAGGATGGATGGATGGTAAAGCGCAATAATATTTTCTACTCATTTCTGAAATATACTCCATTTTACATTATATTAAATGGGATTATTATTTCTCACATGATGGAGCCGCAGACGACTAGACTGTAGAATAAGACGAAAAAATAACCAAAAAAAAACAAGACAGCAAAGTGAATATTTTTGGCCGCGTAGACGTTTTACTTGATCGTCGTGAATGCGAGTGAGGGTGTTTGTGTGTGAGTAGCACTGAGTGCATTGCATCGTTAAGATAACAGGGAAAGGGTTAAAAAAATGAGTAGAAGGCGTACGTAAATGAATAACACAGCAGCAACAGCAGCCTGGCTCTCAATGATGATGATCATGAATGAAGTTAAATGTACGCTAGTAATAACAATAACTCTTTTTTGGAAATGTTTTTTTTTAGGAAAAAAGGACGCAATGGCGCTAAGTACGCTTATATTACATTTGCCTAATTAGTCCTGTTTCTTTTTGTACACAGCGAAAAATGTAAAAAGCCAAAAAAAGTGGCTTTGTGTGTGCAGTCATCATCATCATGGCCATAATACTGTCAAGAAAGAAGAAAAATATACATCACACTTTGTCTTTTGCAAATTACAAAATTCCATTGTAATTGAACCGCAAAAAATAATAATAAGCCATTATGCTCAAATTTAAACGGTACATGTGACAGCCTGCGATAATAATTTTAATATACTTTTCAAGCCATTTTATGTATGAAGGTGGGTATGTATGTTGTAAAAGGAATTCACCTTGTCTGGCAGTTGGAACACGTCATCCCTTGTCGTCTCGTGTTGCCCTGCTGAGAAACCAGAAAATATATAAANCCATCTTATTTCATCCATTTATTTTTTCACATTTTTTTTCATCCTGCCTTTTTTATTGTAGCATTTTATTTATAATTTGCTTTCACAGGTGAATTACAATATTTGTAAAACTCCATTGAGCAAGAAAACAGGAAAAGGAAACAGTAAAATTGTAAATATTCATTTCGAAGTCCCTCGTTTGGCTATTTTTATAATCATAAATAATAAAAAAAAATCCTTCAAATTTGCGCCCTTGTCATATTTTTTTTGCAGCTAATCATTTTCTAAACTGTCCTATCTCTCTGCCAAACATGCACAGTGGATTTTAAAAGAATAAAAAAGTATTCTACTGCAACCGGTGGTGATGTGAAAACAAATTACATGGTGGACTCGACAGCTAATAATAGTGGAATTATTAGACAAAGGAAATAATATTTGAAAAAAATAGTGATAAGCCCGACCAATGCGCTTTATCAAATTATAACTGCAGATAAGTATTTATATTTTGTACATCCTACTTTTTATTAGTATTCTTATTAAGATAAATGCAAAAATTATCATCTTCATATTAAATATTAATTTAACTAATAAAAATATTATAATGAGTTGCTATCATTTTTTCATTTTATCAACAATAATTTTTTATGAAAAGTTCAATGGGTAGGGCTTAATAGGCGCTATGCTAATATTATAAATGTAATGACGTTTGCAAGGTGTTATAACGGTACAATTAAATTGTAATAGAGATTTAAAAAAAAATGAGGCAAGAGGTCAAGATAGTTGACTTACCGAGGCAGAGACTCGTTTCTGTTGATTGCGGTTGAGGGGCCGGTTCATCCCATTAGTTCTGTTATAGAGACCACAAGCATTGCATAAGTAACAATTACCATTCTGCTGATCCCGTCTCCACAATGGCGTCCCTTTTGTGCCTTTTGTTGTTGTTAGTTTGAAACCACATACACAACACACACACACACAAATGTTTTCCTCTTTTACTCATGATTTACAGAAAAAAGTTATTTTCAGTGAAAAAAAAGAAGTATCAAGTGAAGAGAGTATAAAAATAAAGTTCTTAATTGAAAGACATTTTTTTGAAGAAAGGAATGCTCATTTGTTGTTTTCCCCTTAAAATTATTGCATATTTTTGTAGTACCACAATTTACGCACTCTTTCGGATCCAGCCCGGAATAGTAGGCTGCCAAGTGGTCCTCTTGCCAGCCTTGACCTCCTCCTCCTCCATGTGCTCCTCCTTGTTGACCACTACCACCTCCTTGAATACCCCCACCACCACCACCACCTGTACTCAGCTGGGAATGTCCTCCACCACCGCCATGTGCATGATGTCCATAAGTGTCCCCTAAAGCACCATACGGATTCACATAGTGGCCGGCAATCACTTCTGGTGTCGCCATCAGCTCTGCAATCGAAATGGCTTGATGATGGACAGGTGATCCGGAAGTTCCATACTGATGATGTTGATCCGAATTGTGGTGAACCCAAGCCTATAATTCAAATCAATATAGACAATAGCTCATCAAATGTCTATTTGACTGGACACAAACTCATTTTAACACAAAAAACGGAGTGTCACGCCAGTCAGTCAACTTGACGTTTGATTAGGTATAAAACTTTTCCTTTTCTTATTTTCTTATTTTTTAACATTTTCTTATTGTTGCATAAAAATCCTCTTCCTTGTTCATCATCATCATCTCATCAATTTGATCAATCTATCGTAGCGTTGTCCAACTTGCTATGTTGTGATAATCAAAGAGTGCTATAATTTTATGACTTCATTTAAATGCTTCCTGGTCTCGTAAAAAACAAGACTGAGATTATCTCTGGAACAAAAAAAGGCACAATAGCCATATTGTTGGCTGCAGTATACAAATGGATAATCAAATCGTATAATAATATTGTTATGATTATTACACTTTACCGAGTCAACGCAATAATAATAATATCTGTCCCAAGTACAAATTGCAATATAATTGCATTATACAGATATTATTAACTAAAGTGCCTATTTAAGACTTTGAGACACACAACAACGGATTACTTTAAGCCAAGTGAACGTTGATTGTGACTTGTTCACATGATAAAAAATAATTTAATATTTTTTTATTATCAAAAAAAATATATAGCCAACCCTTTTATATTTTTTTTAAGCATCGCATCATCAAATTCTTCACAATATTATTATTATGTTATATCTCAGTGTATAATATATTTTGTTACTATTCAGAGTCGTGGAAAATAGTGTGTACCTACCTATAATTCACATAGCCACATGTAAGCAATTGAATAAAGGAGACCGGAATTGGTACCGTTTTCACAGTTGAAAAAGTTCTCAGGCAAAAAACAGATAAGCCCATGCACACAAGATGATGACGAAGACCAACGAAAAAGATAACAACAAAAAATATAATATATATATACCTTCTTTTTTTACTCTGTGGACTTAATTGTCATAATATAATACACTTCATACAAACATTTCATTATCAACATCAACATTTTAAACCTTTAAAGAATCTCATTGTGTATACTAATCATATAATTATGATGAGTCCAACAATGCCAACAGCAGCAAGAACACACAAGATACTTTTTTTTTGCCAAGTTCACGCCAAAAATATCCTATTTTTCCTCCTCTCTAGTTGCTTTCTTCAGTAAATACATTCACCTTCTTTTATGTGTCTTCTCTACTCTGTGTACATATCCCACTGCAAATTGGTTGTACTCTATTATAGCTATATATATTATGTGTGTGTTTGTGCTCTTCTTCCTTTTTTCTTTCATCTTATCGGTCATACTTTGCTCCTTATCGTAACTCATATTAAGATAACCACTGGCTTTTTTCCCATTCCAGTTCTTCTTTATTTTTGCACACAGCACACAGACCAAAGAATACATTACACTTTGCAGGTCAACAATAAATCCTATAAAGCTTCGAGCTATATGTATATATATATTTTTGCAGAGAAGAAGCTTATATTTAAAAAGTATATTAGTTCTCCCTTCTGCCATGTAAGTTATCTTGAGGCTTACATGCGTGAAGAACAATCCTATTATTGCATAGTGTACCATTCACCATTTCACTTTGTTGCTATTGAGATGCTCAGAAAATTTTGTTGTGTTGTGTCGCTTTTCGTGTCATGTTCCTTCTCTCTCTCTCTTCTGCATATATGCCCATTCCTCATTCTCATTCCCAGGCTTGTAACTTTTTTATGTTCAGTCATAATTTACATTTCACTCAAAACAAGTGTATATAAAATACACAAGAAAAACTTTGTACCGTAGTCGTAGTAAATACAGAAGAGAACGGACACTTACTTTTTTAGATTTGTGAATATGTAGAATAAAAATGATATTAGGAAAACGAAAAGATTAGACAACAAAAAAATGTTCCGTTAAACCGGAATTACCATTCATAATGACTGCAGTGCACTGATGATGATGATGATGATGATGATTATTATTATGATTACGCTGTACTTGTTCGAGTAATGTTATAAACGTTAATTAATGTTTACTGTTTTATAAAAAGTAATTAATACAATATTGTACGCGACAAGAGTCCTACTCGTACCTGTACCAAAGTACCACAAAAACTCATTTTTTAATGCATTTTTCATTCATTTGTTTATATTATTCTTCTTGTCTATCTCCACAAGATTCAGATTCTCATCTTGCGAGCAAAGAGAAAAAAAAGATTAGAAATTGTTGAGAAAAAGTAGTAGCTTTATTTGTATGTGGTATTGTCAATCTAAAAATAATACTATCCACATTCTAATCATTTTTATTCCCTAAAAACATGGATGAATGGATGAGAGTTTGTTGCTTGAGACTGTTTTTTTTAAACACACACAACCGGAAATTGTTTCATTTCTTCATCTTATCCATTTCTGTTGCTGTTGTTCGTGAATACGATAAAAATGAAAACATAGTACAACACCCTGCACGAACACAGGGAAAACAGTGTCAACTGTTTAAAAAAATATATAACTATTTTATTTAACTCAAACTGCAAAGCAATGCGGTAGTGTGATCACGATTATATTGCTCTAAAAATATAGATATGTTACTCTATTTATGCAAATGATATGATTAGTTAAGAAAAAATAAAAATGGTATTATATGCGCATAGCATGTTTGTATATTTTTTTTACAAAACCGAACAAGAGAGGATCTCAATTAGAAATTCACACCCCCGTATTTTTCTGATATGAGCGTTACGTTTTTGCCACACCACCGTGTGATGCTGGTGTAAAGTAAGGTGCAAGCTATTTTGCATACTATAATCTCAATCGTTTTATATATATACGCTTATTATATTTGATAAGAGGTTAAAGCAATTAAAAACAGAGTCAAAACATAAAAATGGATAAAAAATGTCAATATGGGAAATTGTAGCATTTAGCACTTTATTTAAACTGTGTATTCTGTATAATAGCACAACTGAATAAGTGACTATAACAAGTAGATATTATGATTAAGTGAGAAAAAAAGAGAACAAGTGAGAGAATAACTATAACAATAATAATACTTTTTTATAAGATGAAAAAAAAATATTTAAAGATTGAAGACGATTTTTTTAATTTCATTCTCTTTGTTTTTTTCTCAAGTAAATCACATTTAACATTTCTAGGATTCTATAGGATGCTGTGTATGGTGACTTGTCGCCAGTTGCTAGGCTGTAAAAAAATGCATATTATCTCAATGTCTTAACTGATCATTAAAATATATTTAAAAAAGGAAGCAAAAAAGTATTAAAAATGTCCTCGCTAAATAAGTGATGATGATTAGTTCAATAATAAATATTTATGCAGGTGCATAATTTTTTTTGTATAATAAGCTAACAATAAAAAGGAATGATAGCTGTAATTTAATTATTTTTCTATATCGCTAATCTCCCCTTTTTAAATATTTTTATTTATAGCAAGAGAAAAAATGAAAAGAAGGGAAAAGATTGTATAATCAAATCACTTTTTTATTTATTATAAAGTCCGGTATTTCAATGACTTGGGTATATAAATGGAGGTGAATAGTATGTAAATATTGTGCACCCTTTTCCTTGATGACATGGCCAGGTACAGAAGAATAATTGATGAGATGATGATCATCATCATGATGACAAGTTAAAATGATATGGAGGGAGAAGGTGTTAAATGAATGCATGTCTTCTCAAAATGTGGTTGTGAGAAGACAAGTTGATATTATTATTATTATTACCTCGTTTCGAAGACTTGCTCCTGCGCCAGACCCACCACCACTGCTGTAGTAGTTGCTCAATTGGGAGTACACTGCTTGGGATGATGCTGGTGAGGAGGAAGAGACTGGAGGGTTGTTATTACTGTGACCACCACTTCCACCACCCCCGCTTAGTTGGGAGGAGGGGGAAGACGTGAGGTAGCTGTAGTAAGTTAGTTTGTCCTTGTCAACTTGATAAAAATATATTTTAAACAAAATTAAAATATTGCCCAAAATTTCAAAAAATAAATTTTTTTTTTTTAAAGGTCTCCATAAAAAGTAGTTTCATGGGATGTGTGTTAATGTATTTGGAGACAAAGGGTGAAGATAATGTGATAAAAACGGAAGAGTAATGATGAAGATGACGCAATTTAAAACAAAAAATGTAATCAACTTGAGACAGCCAAGCAGACGCCATGATGCTTGATACTCTCCTCTCGCATCAAATTCACTATACTTTTTTTTCTTCCTTTTTTACGGCATTATTGGGTTTTTTCTAGTGTCGTGTCTCATCATTAAACAGCATCAATAAATAAAAAAGGGTTGCTTATATATGGCTTGCTGGTATACAGGGAGAATCTTATGCATCATCCTCACAAAATGGGCATCTCAATAAGTACGCTTTTATCACATAACCAAAAGGCTAGCTATCTTGCTTTTTTCTCTTTTCTGTACCTAATGGGCCATAACTTGGTTCCGAAGGATCATCTCCGGCACTTTGGCGACCACTGCCACTGCTGCCGTAGTAACCATCTCCACCATTTTTTCCAGCTGAAGATGCACTCTGTGGTTGTGAGGCAGCAGATGAGTATGCACCCTGTGGCTCCACCAGAATCGAGGGATGACCGACATCACTTGGCACGTAATCCTAAAACGAAGCAAAAAAAAAAGTTGGTATAGAAATATATTGTAATAATTATTTTGGAGTGGTAGCAGGAGACACACGACATGATCATTTTCCAAGACAAGAGGAGGGGGATGATGTAGAGACACATTTATAAAAAATGATCAAAGTATGTGTGTACCCTTTTAAAGACAAACATTGATTGCATGTGTGTCAGTTGATTAGGATGGTAAAAAAACTTGATTTGATTATTTTACAGCAGCGCATAGCGTGTTATCAGAATGAGTAGAGTAAATTTGTCGACTAAGCTGGACTGATAACTCGAAGGAATCTCAAGACTCTGGCTTTTTTGAATAGGGAAAGGGAGCCAATTATTTTTTTTCATTATTACACTTTTTTTTAAACATCAACTGACCTGGTGATGATGGTGATGATGATGATGCCTTCCTGGCCCAACTGGAGTGGCGTATCCATAAGGAGATGTACGTGGGGGTGGAGAAGAAGCCGTGATATATTGTGAAGCATTGCTTCCAGCACTGGCAATATTATTGCTAGAATTTCCCCCGCCATTATTGCCTTGGTTGTTATTGATACTGGCATGAGACACGCTTCCATTAGTCTGATCACTGGTGGGATAAGGTGGTGGGGAATGACTCGGGTATCCACCACCAGCCGCAACATTAACTAATGCCGCAAGATTAGCTGCTGCAGCAGCCCTTTCCCTTTCCCCTACAGCCGCAATAGCGCGTGCAATATACTCCTCATTTGGTTTACTCGGCATGTTTGCTATGGCTCGGCTCAACTGCTCGCTAATGCCGGAACCGGAAGAAAATGAAGCTTGATGGTGGTGGTGATGATTGCCAGTGCTGTTATTATTATGATGATGGCTGCTGGTTACAGGAGAAGAGTGGTGGTGATTACTGCTTCCGGCTCCGCTGTTGTTAGCCAAGGCAGCCAACATGGTCAAGCTATTGGAAGAGGAGGAGGAGGAGGAAGGTGGGGGAAGATTTGTGCCACTACTAGAATGATGAATGCTATTGTTTCGCCCACTGCTGGACACTATGGAAGATGGGATTTGATCATGCAATGATGATGATGAAATTGATGTGGAGTTGTAATGCCGCTGTTGTTGCTGTTGACTCAAGGCTGGGACCCGATGGTGAAGGGATTCTGTCGTTTCAGGTTCCTTTTTTATGATAGTTTCCTGGTATGAAGTGGACGGCTCTCCGTGGGCGTTCAGGGGATCTGTTCAAGTAAAGTTATCATTGAAAAGTTGACTATAGCATCTTAATTTTAACAGCAAAATATCTAATATACTGTCATTTGAGAGATTGAATAATTGAGATTTGTTAAAAAACAAAATAGAAACGTTTTTGTAGAAAAGAAAGTGTAAAAAATTTTTTTTGGAGACAAGGTCGCATGCAATAAATTCCTAAGAAGGTCGGGACAGGAAAAAGGACAACGAACAGGATGATTTGATGTTAAAAGGATGGAACCGATGCGATATGGTCGTTTGGGTGGTGTAAAAAAGGTGTGCTATAAATGCGCCGACCCGATAACATTGTAATGCTCCTGCACACATTATTCCACATGTCGCCAGAAAGGAATTTCATTCATAAAACGCGTTAGCAAGCTTACTTGAATGCATAGAAAAAGTGAAAATGAAATTGTTTCGATTATTCCACAAAACAGATTAACAGATCAAGAATGCTACTTGCTCCTCCCTCTTTGTAAATCCAGTCTGCTTCATACATGCATGCGTAAACCTACATGATGTTCAAGACATTTTTGACTTTACATGAAAATAAATATGGTAAGAATTGAATTTAAAAAAAAATCTCCCTCAAACACCATACCAATTTGGTTTAATATGTAAGCAAACCGTGAATGGAGTGAATCAAGATGGTAAAATGTTATGTCATCATGTCATTTGCGTGTGAATTCACTTGCATACCAATAAACCGAGCAATGTGACAAGAAAAATGTGTCCATCGTCTCAGCATTGTTGACGACGACAATTGTTTGATAAAAATGTCCCAAAGTCTCTCCCTGTCGTCGTCGTCTTCATGATCCTCATGCCAGCAGAGCATCACACCACCACTTTAAAAGCTACTTCCATTTTAAATATATAAGAAAATCATGAAGAGGATATATACACATTCCATTTACTCAACTTACATTTCTCGAAAGGAACGTTCACTCTTGTCACTTTTTAGTGTCATAAGCAAATACGTTTCCATTAGGTTACTCGTAAAATACTCGGTAACATTTTTAGTATGAATATGTTTCCTGCATTAAAAAGGCTGACGTCTTGTTACAAAAGTAAAAAAATAAATCAATACATTATTTCGCCACGCTGCTGATGGTTTTTGTATCGTTCATTTTTTTGCATTGCTGATGAGCATCGAATGAGAATCAGGAGCTGTTTCCCCGCAATGAAATAATTTGTACTTTGACTAGAATATTGCATACCATCAATGATGAAAGCTTTTCTGAGTAGTCGTTGTTGCCCAAATAACTAAATTGAGAAAAAAGGTTTGTCATGTTTTCTCCTTCCTCCTCCTTTTCTTCTTCACACACCAGAATGACAAGTATGCACGCACGCACACAAGTCACAACACACAACTCTGCAATCCTCTCCTCATCCTAATCATTTCTCTATCAATAATCCCATTCCCTTCCTCCACCACTACCACCAAACCATCATCATTTTTCTCTCTCTCTTGGGTGGCTTGCCTTTTTTGGCTTTTAAAACTTTTTAGACCTCATCATCATTTTCAACATTATTGCTACTCAATATACCTGTATGCCATTCATCATTCTTTCATTCTCAGCAAAATGGCGGTGGATTATTAACTTAGACAACTCAACTTTGAATGCATGCCAAAAAAACGACATTTTTCCTTGGCATGCATGCACATGTTTTCTAAGTTGGTGGGAGTAGCCGTATAACCAGAGCTACACATTATTTCATTTGCTGGGGTGATGATGACGGTGCTGATGTTCAATGGTAATTGTGTTCGTTGTTACCAAATTGATTCTTTTAAAAAGCTTTGCAGCTAATGAACCATAATTTATTACGTTTTTTAGTGCTTCTTTAGGTTTGGCCCTTGTACTTCAACTTGATTGACTGCGTGAGTGAAACGAGAGAAAGAAAAAAACCAACAACAACAAAATGCCTAACAAGCTATTAAGTAGCTTCAACTGTCAACTCAATTTAGTCGGTGGTGGAAGTAAATGTGTTTCATGTACGTGCATTAGACGAGAAGGAGAAAAATACTAAAAAAAAGCCTAACTCCATTCAATAATGTCTAGATTTGTTGTTCTAGCAGTAGACATACACACACCACTTTATTCTTTTCGCTTCATCTGTTGTTCTTTTAGAACATTTTACTTCTTTGGTGGTTTCGGGAGAGAAAAAAACTGGTCCCATTAGTATCTATGTTCTGCTTTTCCCTCTCTCCCTCTTTCAACGCATTATGTTGTCTGCTAAGTAGAAGGAGCGAATGATTTATAAAAGATGCTCTCGTAATGACGAAAAAAAACTGACTCCAATTCAATTTTATTTCACCTTTTTAAAAAGTTGACAGTCACTTGGATGCAAGATGAGTTGAAAAGATATAGCCGTTGTAGTATTTTACACAACTTTTCACATTTTGTAAAGTTGTCAAGAAAAAAAACAAGTGACTATAGAAAATTCTCACATTGCCCCAAACTATCATCTTCTTTGCCATCATCACACAATTCCTGAATAGAAAATTTCTTTTTTTGTTCTTCTGCTGTTTGTAAAATTGCGTAAAAAGGATAAATATTCATATCAAATCAACAACAACTGCATATTATTGCATTGATATTCCAATCAAAATGCAACACATTTTTTATATCCTTTTTACTCTTTACAAAACACATTTTCTAAATTTTATTCACTCAAAAAAGTGTGTGAACTGTGCTTTTTAACGCGATATTCTCTCATTTTACATATTTTTGTCTGTTTTTTCATATTTATCTTTTTTACCACACTTGAGCAGATAAAATGAAATCATACCCCTCTGCATTCTTATAACTTGCTTTATTTTTATTTTATGTAAAAAAACAAGTCATTGTTTTGGTGCTCTGTCCAATCCATCGCCACCTCATAAATAATTTATCTCATCTTCAAAAACAAAACAAAATAAGTCTCAGAGGAAAACGGATTATAAATAGCTCATTAAGATTTGTTTCGCGCTAAAAAGAAGAGCATCATGCTCAGCTCAAACAATCATAATTTAATAAGAGTAAATTTTTCTAGTCACTCATTTCATTCATGTTCATACCCTCTCATCATCATTCAAAAGACTTGGCATCTAATCTTTTTGTGTACATGATATGCTCAAACAAGGAGGTTAGGTAGGAGGATATATAAGAATAGTAACACCAATGTGTACAACAGAATGCAGCATAAAAAGTTGGATAAAAACTGCATTGCATTGTTGTAATAATAATAACTTAATAATCAGCTCAATGATTAGATATCATCCTTCTTCCATATACATACCTGGTGCACACTTTCAGACACTATATTACCCCATAAATACCTATTCATATAATAATATATCTACTATGCTAACAATATTTTTTGGTGCTCAATTTTGTCTGCTGAATGGTATTACCAACTCTTACTGAGCATGTTTCTCTTTAGATTACAAAATTCGTAAAAAAAATAATATTGTGCTACTAATACCAAAACTGCCTGTAAAAAGGTGATTACATATTTTTATGTGTGTACCAGTCATGTTTTCATTCATTCCAAGATGAGCTTTATCAACTCAATAATAACTTTATTTTCGTTTTGAAATTGCATTGTCACAGCACATCGGGCATTTATTGTACATTTGCACGTATGCTCGATTTTCTCTGCTTAAATGAAAACTGATATCCACAAAAATGCAAAACATATTTTTTAACAACACAATTAAGTTTCAAAGTATTGATACCCTTTTACTACTTAACGTTTTGTATGGCATTTTAAAATTAAGATTTTTTTGCAGCTCCTTACTTTTATTAAGATCCTGTTGCGCAGTAGCAGCACCCATGTTGTTTACACCACTGCCCCCGCTTTGATGAGGATGACTATTATTATTGTGGTGGTGGTGACTGTGTTGTTGATTGTTCTGAGTCGTGTAATGAATTACCCCACGACTTTGTTGCTGCTGCTGCTGCTGCTGGTGATGTTGAACAGAGGAATTTGTCACAATTGTAGATGAAGACGAAGACTCATTGTTGTTATTATTGATGTTATTAGTATAGTGCTGTTGCTGTTGTTGTTGTTGGGATTCAGAAGTAGCTACTTTCCCAATTTTATTGTCAATTGTGCCTACAGCTACGACGATAGCACCACCATTACTGCTGCTGCTGGTCGTTGTAATAGTGTGACCGTTTTGATACGCGTTTCCCATTGAATTACGGGAAGATGTTGTTGACGAAGATACTGATGCGGGGTCAAGTACTCCACCCTCGGATTGTTGTTGGTCCGTCGAGTGAATTCGTAATTGATACTCTGCGCCAGCCACAGGAGTGTTGTCCAAAGAAGTATTCTTTACTGATTGCGATGCTATTCTGATAGAATGATGAATTGTTGTTGCTGTATTGTTGACAATGTCGTCACCTCTTGCGACTGTTGCCTCCACCTCATTTCCATTTCCCTCATGAGGCTGATGAACACTTTTTCTTGAGTCAACGTTTTCCGGTTCCGGCTCATCTTCCGGTGGTGAGACATCCTCCCCGACTTCCTTGCGCTGCCTTATTACCACTGCCTTAAGATCATCAGCATGATTATCTACATCTCTTGCCTCTTGTTTAACTTCTCGCTGCTGCACCACCTCGCCCGATTCTCCGGCAGTGATCGCTTCTTGGGATGAAGTTGTATCCATCCTGTCATTATTTTCAGCAGTATCACATTTCCCCATAATTTCTTCTTCTTCTTCTTGTTTCACTTCTATCTTGACAACTTCCTCTTGATCAACGTCCATTTTCTCGCTGGACTCACTGCCACCACCACGGCTGTTGTTATTGTTATTTTCAAAATCTTCAATATCCCCTTTGTTTGGCAAATGCTGAGGCCTAGTAGCACCACTACTACCAGTTACAGGGGATGCTGTTCTTTCTGCTGACGATGGAGAACTTTGATTCATTTTTATGATTGAGGTAGCCACTACTACTGGACCAAGGTCTCTTAATAAGTTTTGTGGAAGAAGGAGCTCCTGACTGAAGTGGAATCGTTTTAAAAACTCAGATTTAGATGAAGCAGTAGTCGTAGAAGAAGAAGAAGAGGATGGAGTTGGGGCACAAGAAGAAGCAAGCACACTCATTGTTCAAGTTTAAAAATGCCAACAAAATACGATGCCGTAAAACTTTCATAGCAAAAATTAAGCAACAAAAAGCACCAGAAACTCGATTGATTTTACACTAAAAACTGTTGATAAAAAATTACAATTCTATGCTTCAAACTCTCGATGTGAATGTCAAATGAATGGAATAATATTTCTCTGTCGAATGGCCAATCGATTATTCAAAAAAAGTACAATTTATTTCGTGCTCACGCAAACAGCAAAACCTTTGTACTATTTAAATATGCTCGCTATTCATTCTGCTGATGATAGATGATTTACAAGAAGAAAAGCACACACAAAATCATCCCAAGTTTAAATGTCCAAACTAAACAGATTAGAGGTGGTGGTGGTGGTGGTGTGAGGAGGTGATGATGACGACACAAAAATGGAGTTAATGTTACACATCTACTACAACCACTACACATATAATACAGTATTGCTGTGATTCGATTGTTTAGTGGAGTGAGAGAGGAAGGAAATATTTAAGAAGCAATAATATCGGGGACACTCATTCATAATATATTATTACACATACAACACAAATATAGCTATATATCCAATTATAGCAGTAATATCCAAACATGTCATGGGGCATGACATAATATTATTATGAGTCTTCGCATGAATATGAGCGTAAGTATGGATTGATATACAAGAAATATATTAAAAGTTGGATACATACCATTTTTCTTTCGTAGAAAAGAGCATCATTTTCATTTGAGAGTATATTAAAGCGTCATCTTTTTGGTGACATATTGACAAAATATACTCATTTAATACAATTTCCAATAAATATAATGATTTACCTTGAAAATTCATGTGCGTTTCAGAGAGAACATGATATATATACTATATATGCAGCTTGTTCAAACAAGAACATCCTCTTTTGTAAATGAGAGAAGAATATTAAGCATGGATTTTTAAGCAGATCGACTAATAACATGCTTTAAAAAAATGTAATGAAACAGATATAAATAGTGAGGAGAGCAGAGTGAGTGAGCAATGTAATGTAGATGTATTTAAGAAAGTGAAAAAAGGGTGTGGACCACACCACACACACACCAAATTTTTTGTCTTTATTCAATAATACGGGCGGTGTTGCTGGTGGAAGCGAAGGGGGTGAGGGTGAGAAAATGAGACTTTGTCGGATTAACGTGCACACATGTAACAAAATGTAAAACATACAAAAAACACAGCTCTTTTGCTAATACGACACTCGACATTAATATTCATTCAAATGAGTCATTTACCAAAAAGTATTGAACATTATGAACATGACAATACAACTAATTTATTGAATCAATAGATTATTTAACATTCAGCATTTTTTTGGGGGTAATGTGATATCACAAGCATTGGATTTTTTTCTACAATTACCTGACCTTACTCACACAGGAAACGTTACTAATAAAAAACATTCCGAATTTATGATCAATTATCAAACATCCAGATATACATATAAATACATTTTTTTATGTTTATTTATATGTTTGCGTATAGCATTCAAAGTTGCACGTGGCCATATAATAATTTTACGAGCTGCCTGCCCCTTTTGCTTTGCACAATGTGAGTAAAAAGACGTGCTCAAGATTAGCCAAATCTTTCCCAGAGGAGAGGAGAGGACAATGTCAGATAGCTACGTACTCTACAAATTGTTTACAAGGTATATAGCTTTTTTATAGCAAACTTCTACTTTCATTGACTCAAACTAGTCTACATAAAGCCAAGTAACAAAAAAAGCGCTGCACTATTATTATCTCATCTCTCCCAAGAAAGATATCAAACGACCTCAACACAAGAGCACCCCCCCCACCAATGCGACCACATATCCCATCAAACACACACAAATGCATAATATTTGATTACAAATTTATGAATTATTTAAGTAAGTGGCACATTCTTCTAATCGGCCAATAATAAAAAAAAATATCATAGCAGTTAAGATAGTGAAGAAACAGAGCATATCGGAACAAGATAGTACGCAGCAGCGATAGCACACCAAAAAAATGCCCATTTTTTTGTCGTATAACAAGTGGTTTTGTGCTTCAAGTTACTCCACCGCCGATAACCACCTTGTATCTTGATTTAGATTAAAGGAGTATCTTTCAAAAAAAAAATTTTTTTTGATGGTGCGTGGGTGGACGTGGACAGTTGATCATTTTACATAGTAATACATTTTATAATTAATATTCTAATAAAGTTGTGATGCCGCCTCGATATGAAGGTATCGGTTAATCTATTCATTTATCATCTACAAACTACTTAATATGCCCCACAGTTATTAGTCTATCGTCTCATCGATAACAAAGAATGATACCTAATCTATCCATGTATCTCTCTCTCTCTCTCTTGGCTTGAGTCCCTATCTTCCCTTCCCGTAAAATACGAAGATAATCACAATTTTATTTTTGATTGTGAATTATCACCATTATTATTGTGTAATAGTTAAATTAGGCGTGTCACTGACCGGGTGCTACAACACTGATTGTATTTTTTTTTACATATAGATTTGCATAAATATAAACAATAACAAAAACTAAAAAAGGGCTTCCACACAAAACAATAAAAGAAACAAATATTTGGTTTGTTTGCAATGCATTACTACACACTCCACCAAACAGAAAAAGAGGACAGATACAGAAAAAGAAATGAATGCCAAGCATTTTATTGAGCAACTGAACTGGGCAAAAAGGTTATAAAAAAATAGCAAGTTAATTAGAAATACCTTACCTGTCTTTCTGTACACTGAGGGCGGTGTCAAGATTACAGTAAATCACAGCAGGAGGAGGAGGACCACGATTGCCTGGATTATTCTGCTTCTTCGGATACTTCTTTGTACCAATAATATGTGTTATCTTAACAAATTATGAAATAGATATATAGGTAGGTATACTGTAATAAATTGATATTGATAAATATTATTTATTTATTTCTTGTTGTTGTTGTTTTTGAAAGAAAGATTAGAGAAGCTATATCAGTTCTTGTTAAAAAATGTAGGAGTATGAATATAGTTTTTGTTGATAGTAAAATATTTTTTTTGCTTACTTTACTACTTTGTTTTGTTGTGTCTATAAATTATGAGTAGCACTCCACTTGATATTATTATTACTACCAAGATTAAGGACTATCAGTTTTGGAATAGCCTGATAATAAAATTGATATTAAGATATTTTGACTATCGTATCGTGTCCTATCTACTAAATAATAATAAGGTGCTTTTAACTATTAAAAGTGTGCGACAACACACACACACACACAGAGAAAAAAAGCTTTTGATAATGAGCTATCTCATCTCAAAAACACCAAGAGAGATAGATCCGATGAGTGACTATCACTGGATACTTCCAAACAGCTACTATCAGTGTCCCTCTCACTCCCGAGCAGTTCCTCTCTCTCTCTCTCTTCCACCTCCGCAGCCTTAACAAAATAATTATTTGGGGCAAAATTGGGTGGATGTGCCTGGCTAAATTATTAAAGCATTTTCATTTGGAAATGGTTTACATCAATTCAGCATCAAAGCAGCAAGGGCTTTTAGGTCGTTTTATAAAAGAAAATCTGGTATGCAGTATAACAAAAAAGGAATATAATATGAGTACATATTATGCACATGGAAAATTATTACGCAGAAGATGAAGAACATAACGGCAAATTATTTTCTGGTGACGCTATATATTGGATATATTATTCAACTTTGAACGTTTCGTATTGAGTATTGTTCGTTGTTGTCCGGTAGAATCTCGCAGTTGAGCAAATAAAATAAAAGCCACTTGAAAAAGAAAGAGGCGATAAGGAAAAATGATCGGATCCGAAGCAAACAAAAATTTTCAACCTCAAAAAAACTATGCTAATGATAACAATGCTGACAAGATGATAAGTAAGTGTAATAATAATTTGTGTCAGTCTCTACAGGCTTCTGATAAGCCTGTGTCTCTTGATGTGATGTGTATTATTTGCTCTTTCTGTTTGACTAAGCAAAAGGCAATATGAAAAAAAATCCTTTCTAACTTGACATCATGTTATTATTGTTTTGTTGTGAGAACTGCTGACAATAAAAGTCATGAGTCTTTATCACCGCGCATACATCATCATCACATGTACATACGTACGGACAACTACCTAACTTTGCAGGTCACACATTTCCCTTATCATGAGGAAAACCGTTGATAATACCATAAATAAAATGGTTTATTTAACTAAGCATCATCATCATCGCTTGATTCCATGAAAAATTGAATATTATTGTATTTGGTTTACTGTGAAAGTAAAAAGAAAAGCTGAGAGGATTTGATCTGGATCTCTGTGGATCCGCCAGAACATGTTATGGAGCTGTGCTTTTTTGGCTGGTTATGAATTTTATGATGATTTATTCAGCAAAACTGTATGGCTGTCAATTTGAAAAAAATGTCCTTTTTCTTTCGTGTGCCTTCATATTTTTTCGCTGTTTTCCTTTATTATTATTATTTGTTTTATTCACTCTCTACTTTTTATCTCTGTTGCTGCTGCTGCTGCATGTTATCAATGTAGAATGGAAAATCTTGTGATTTTAAGATAAGAAAAAATAAAATGACCACACAAACACAAAAAAATATTCATAAAACAATCCGTCTAATATAGCATGTCAACCCATACAAGTTACCTTGTGGTATTCAGATTCACTTTGGACAAAAAGAGTCGTTTCGATGTGAAAATACAGATGCAGTAATGCTGTACATGCTGAGCAATGAACAGATATTGGTAGATATATAGGTGGGATATGATTCCCCAATCAATTTCTCCTGTGTGGGTGGACTTGCAATCATGTGCCTTTGGACTCGTGGTTAGGTTTTCATAAATATTGATTAGATTTGAATAAAAAAAGGGTGATCCATCTATCCATTTTGACTCAATATCAGGGCAAACGGAAAAGACACGGCTGCAAAGCACAGTAATCCATGGGGCATCTTGAGACATCTCTGCATTAACGCTTAACATGTACGAGAATTTTATATTAATGATATGATGATGAAATCGAAACTGGAGAGCCTATTACGCTTATGATGACTTATTTGCTTACGACAAGAGTTGTAAATTCCATGAAATATGTAAGACAGGCCTGTAGATGTAATACATATTATGCCAACGAGATGAAAAGGGTGAGATACTTACGTCATGCAAACAACCTACAAAACATGTCGGTCGTTGAAAGTTATATGCCTACATACATAACTTTCAACCAAAAGCAACCCAGGCCAGCTCGATGATTAATATATGAACTTAATTCTTGTGCAAATGAATATCAAAAGTCGACATCGACAGGTAAATTCGTCACAAATATTCTTTTAATAATTTGTTGTTGTTTTATTACTCATTGTCCACGAATACTTGAATGGTTAGTTAAGTTATACGTATCATGTTATCTTCAACTTACAATATATGTATATGTAGGTATGTTACTCTTTTTTACGCGTTTGATTGAAAAGTAAGTGTGTATGCTTGATGATAAACCTTATTCAGTATGACGACACCTGTGTATTAATAATAATAATATATAGTAATAACATGTAAACACAAACTTTTTAAAAATCAAAACCACTGAATTCTACCCTCTCCATCCTCCAGTGTTTCGTGTGCGAATTTCAACTTCTCCCCAAATAAATTAAATTGCATATATTTTTACCATCAAGTTACTAATACATAATAATTAGAGCAAAAATAATAGTATCACAATATATATAATAATGAATGAGGTACAACTATTCACTAAATTGGATGTCAAATTTTCCTTATAATATATATGTATGTATGTTATTACAAGTAAGAAACTTTATCGTCCTATTCAAAAGAATACTTTGCTACAAAATAACAAATTATTAAAGTAGTCGCCTAATGAGATTATTCGGGATTCGGGATTAATAATACATCCGCCCATGCTTTTGGTGATGTATAAATATTATGCATGTGGTATGGTAAAAATGATATCAGTACTTCATTTCAATTCAGACTGGAAAATATGTTGAGTAAGTGTTATGAGATTGAGAGAAAATATATAAGGTTTAAAAACTATAATTATTATTTTGATACAAAATCAAAACGGTTGAGATATATTTTTTTTAAACTCTTAACTAGTTTTTTATGGCCTTTATATATACTATTTTAAATATTATATACCATGTATGCAATGTAAATTTAAAATTCAAATTTTTGATAATTTTTTAAACAATTTTTACCAACTGCCAATAAGCTGCTGTATAAAAATTGGCACTATTCTTATTCTTATATTTTCTTCAGGTTGAAATGACTTGATGCTTTTTTTGATATATGTATGTACGCAGGTATATAACATATTATTATGGTTCATCATAGCACCCCCTGTCAATTGCACAAAAGATGAAGTCGTGAAGGAGCCACTGTTCACTGTTTATTGTGTTTAGTTACTTTTGTTAGTAAATTTTCAGTGCTTGTAAGTTCTAATGATAATTTTATTGATAAAATTGCTGTTTAGT
>JAITYZ010002361.1:0-15940 GCA_027744595.1 Paronellides praefectus
GTTATCTCGGAAAAACTTGCTATGAAATACCAAGTAAATTTGATTACACTGGAAAAACTCTTCTAGGAAATCTGATTGACAGTATATTATGCAGTTTATCACCGAATTAAATAAACAATTTAAAGAAGAGTAATAGTTTTTTTTGCACGAGTGGGTATATTTTCAACAAACCAAACATAATATTTCCTAGATGTCGTCAGTTTTATCTTATTTTGCTTGTATACCTCTGCTGGCGTATGTGTATTTATAAGAAGAGAGTGCATCAAATATTACTACTACCCAGTAAAAGCACAATATCATCTCTCTTTCAACATCAAATGAGCATTTACCATTATTCTATAGCATCCACCATCAAAAGCTCAAGCCGCTCATATATATCATTTTGTTATAATACCGATTTTACTATATGATGTTCATTTAACAGAGAACATAACACCACAACCCATGTTGCTAAAACTGCTTTGGGGATCAATGGGAAGGTAACTTCCAAAATTGGAAATGAAATATTTTTTGCTCGTCACATACAAAATGCATACATTATATTTTGTGTAGACATAAAAAAATAACATTCAGCTCGCTCATTCACTCGCCAAGCAATGGATCTTCACATGCATACTCCAAACTTTGTTCACATCCCAGTCGTTTTTTTATTATGTTCTTTGGTATTCATGCACCTCTTTCTCTCTCTCTCTCTCTCTTAATTTATTTTAAGACTTGCCACAAAAGGAAAATGAAGATGCTTGTTTAATATTTATGCAACATTGCAATCTGTAATCCAGCTGTATTTTACACGGCTTTGTGTGACTTTGATGAAGAGTTGTGTTTGTGTCCGTCTTATATTCAAGTCACTATCTCCACCTCAAGCCCTCGTGATGATAGTGCAGTGCACTCGGTCCACCACACCACCAGCACCACATTTTTTTGCCATGTCTCCGGCTCCGACAGCGACTCTATCTCTTTTTTTCTACTACACATATTATTGTTGTGTATTTAAATCCTATACCCATGCATGTGAGTGTGACGAAAAATAACAAAAAACAAGAATTCTTTTGTATTCATATGTCAATATCAATATTATTTTTGTCAGTTTCTTTTATATAATCGAATCTCATAAATTGTGCGAGAAGCTTGTAGGTAGAGCATTTATATAAACAGCGGACGAAGAATAAGAATCAATAAAGAATGAAAATATCCTCATCATAATATTTTTCTACGCATAAATACACCCAACATACCAGCTATATAGATAAGCATAAGCTGTTAAAAAAAAGTCTACAAAGTACACTGACATTGCAAAAAAAATTATACAAAAAAATTTAATCATGCTACAAAATATATACTACTTGCCATAATGCAAGGTTTACAAGGTTCACACAAAAAAAAATTATCAGGAGAATAATTCAATGGGCGAGTAATAAAGTAATATCGTGTAACAGAGCATTTAATTGTTCTTCCCGAAATGAAGACATTGCCATCATTGTTTTTACTCTGTTGGGTCGTCATACTATAAGAAAAGAATATGAAAATAGCTTGCTCATTCTCCCTATTGATTAGAAAATATCCACATCATAATATTTTTCTACGCATAAATACACCCAACATACCAGCTATATAGATAAGCATAAGCTGTTAAAAAAAGTCTACAAAGTACACTGACATTGCAAAAAAATAATATTATACAAAAAAAAATTAATCATGCTACAAAATATATACTACTTGCCATAATGCAAGGTTTACAAGGTTCACACCAAAATAAATTTATCAGGAGAATAATTCAATGGGCGAGTAATAAAGTAATATCGTGTAACAGAGCATTTAATTGTTCATCCCGAAATGAAGACATTGCCATCATTGTTTTTACTCTGTTGGGTCGTCATACTATAAGAAAAGAATATGAAAATAGCTTGCTCATTCTCCCTATTGATTTCAAGACACGGATAATGACATCTTCATAAATAACTTTATTAGACAGCCAGATCAGCTGCAACAGCGGGATTGAACACACACACACACACGTCCACACGCCTTTTAATTCTTTCATCACGAATTCTTGGGCTAATAAAAACAAAAGGATAAAAAAAACAAGCAGAATAAAAAAAATTCTTTCAAAGAAAAGTTGAGTCACCGTTTTATATATAATGTTTTAATCAGAAAAGAGTATTATGTACTGTACAACACCTATATATGCATACCAGAGATTGTGTGCCTACACGTCTTTTTTTATCTTTGGAAATTTTTAAGTCAGTTTTACTCAAGAAAGCAATCTAAAGATAAAAATCTGTCGTGGTGAAAAGCGAAAAAAAAGAAAGATTTAATCAAAGAAAATGATTGCAATGGAATGGCATCTTGGCTTCTGAAAAGATAAAAAGTGACCACTAACGTAGCCGCCTTGATTATAATAAGGATGCTGTGAAAATTGAGTGAGAAAAGGCATGCAATGTCATGAAGGCTGTCGCTTTGTGGGTTTGGTATTTAAAGTATTATTATTATTATAAAATGTACATATTACCTAGCTATGTGTGTGCTTTTCTATTCTCAATAATGTTTTTCTTTTCACATGGCTGACTAGAAGGTTATTATTAAAAAGACTTTTTTTTCGTGGATACAACTGACTACAACCCTGGTCATCTCATCACGTCTGTTGAGGTTGTCAGTGAACTTTTTGTTTATTGTATTGTACCACCACCACCACTAATGTACTTGATACAATAATAGCAGAAGAGGTGAATGAGTTGAAAGAATGAATAACAAGAAAGGAAAAACGGAGACTGCTGACCATTATCATTATTCCCAACAGCGGTCCAGTCACTTGTCCAGAGAGAGAGAGTCAAAAGAAGAAGAGAGTTGTACCAGCAACACACGAAGGATGGTTCACAAATTCAAATAAAACACTGCTTTACACACTACTTATCTCGCTCTTTTTTTACCAAATGCTCACCAACTAAACTAATCTACAAAAGAGAGAGAGAGAGAGAGAGAGAGTCAGCAGACAGACAGAAAAGAAAAGGAAAAGTTCACGCCCAAATGAGATAAAAAATGTTATTTTTATTAACATTTAGAGGTGCCCACCCTGCCTTGGAATTTCTGGAAGGTAGTAAAAAAAAAGAAAAATATGCTCTGCTTGTTTCCTGCTATCATTATTACCTTTTCCTTCCGTACACATGTGCATATGTACATACATTTAGTAACATATATACCGATTATGAGAATACCTATATCGAATTTATTCATAAAAACAATGAATGCACAGTAAACATAACACACTAAAAGTCATTGCAGATTAAAAGTTATATCATCTTATAATGTCAATAGGATACCTACGCATACGACATAATATATAGATATTATAGAAATGCAGAGAGATCCTTTTTATTTGCTTTTATATAATTTCATGCTGAATGTTGATGAATTTTGGAATCTCCATAAAAATACATGCATTCATGCCAGCACAGTAATGTTTCCAAGAGAAGTAGACAAATATATATCTCAAGTTAAAGAATTTACAATGAAACAACTGATAACGCAACAAAACAATATTTCTCTACTTTCCCCATTTATTTAGGCACACAAGAGAATTTAATAGATTAGTAGATTAAGTGGATACCATGTTATTGCTATATATTTTTATACACACATTCCAATTCCAAAACACTGACATAATCAAATAAAGAAAGGATTGACGATAGGAAAAATACAATCTCAAATCTAGTTTGTTTATCTTTATATTGCGCGTACTTTGTCAGTCAGGGCCCCATTGATACTTTTTTTAGATCATCAGCAGACGGACAATATACTATACTCCATCACAATCAGCAAGAAAACTTGTGAAAACTGAGAGTGCCCATTTTCTACGTCTCTCTGTTTGTTTGAGATGCCATCAAGGTTGTATAATAATAAGTACGTGCCAGAAATAGGGTCCTCTATACACAATTCTTGTAATCTACTGATCTATTATACCAACGAATGTACAATGTTGCTAGAGCTTTGCTTGCTTTGATGATGACGATCATGATAGGCCCTTTTCATTTTAAATGAATGGATATTCCAAAGCAGAGCTATTTCAGGTTGGTAAAAGTTCAAATAAGACTTTTTTATATCTACTTTGCTTCACACCAATAAAAAAATTTAGGACCTACATAAGAAAGCATCAAAGAGATAAAATAACATCAACATCATCAAACATTCTAATTTTTTATCGTAATAAACTATTTGATAGAGTATTAGGATAACACAAAACATACAACACAGCAGCAGCATAATAAGCTATGTAGGTATTTTAGCGTTTGAAATTCCACTCCAAGTTTAAATATAACGCAACGGGAGCAGTAAAAATGGGAGTGATATAAAATGTTCATTATAATAATAATATAATATTGTACCACCAACCAGCAGTTCACCAGGAGCACAAGTGGAGGGTAGTATATAGAAAGCAGTTAGGCAAATATGGTGAGCAATCACCCGTCATAAACTATCCTCTTTCATTGAGGCTATCTTCAGCTCTAATCTTGGAATCCGGAGTTTTTTTTCAAATGACCAAAAAATGCGTAACATGTTTTCTTCTTTGGTGAATAACAGGGTGCGCTTTTTATATTAAATATTCCCCTGAGATTCCTTCTTCCTTTTATTCCATTTTTCATCATTTATGTAACTTGTAAACAGCAAGTGAACTTATTATAATAATTCTTGCTTGATGTATGTATTTGGTGTACATTGTTGAGTAACACGTAACTCATTTAAAACATTATCGTATTTGTCTGCCCGACAGTCGTTCCTTTCACCCGTTTCCTTACAAGCATACTTGACACAAAGTTGGACACAAGCTTCTCTCCATGGTGGGTATAAAAAATGGAACAAAAATTCGCATTCCCTTCATCCAAAATTCCAAGTTTTCCTCCTGACTACATGCTTTATAACATCATCTTAAAAAACTCAACGCACTTTTTACTTACAACATTTTTTGTGGTATGATTTTGGTTTATTATAAAACTATGTACGATTATCTTGATCTGAAACCTTCCCCTGTCCTCTTCCTTTCTCTATCATTATGTTACTTCTTTGTTGTTGTTATTCGTATTTCCACACGGTCTCCTCCCAAAATAAAACTTGAATTTTTGAGCAATATTTCATCACAAATCAAATCGATATGGACCAGCCTTAGGTAATGAAGAACGATACACACACAAAAATACAACACTACAACAACAATACAATGCAATTTTTTTATTTAACCAGTCATATAGTTAACAATATCTCTGTATTGATTGTTAAAATTTTTAGGGATCATACCCCATTCAAGATGATTTGCATAAATACGCGTGTCTGAGATGAGATGAAAAGATAGTCGCCCTTATACATTTACTTTCAACTGTATCGAGAGAGGTGAGCGAGTATGGGTATAATAATATGTATAACGTTTTTTTTTCAAATGGATTTTAATAAACAACACAATAGGAAAATATTACACCATTTAAATTTTTAAAGTGCAAAGGTACCTGCCACATTGAATGCCCCTGTGTTTACTTTGTTATCACTTGTGAGGCGGGATCCCATCTAATTTGCCCATAGCTGTCGTCGTCGTCGTCATCATCATCATCTTTTTAAGCTAAACTTCTTGGCAAACTTGGTACCTTGTTATTGAAAGTGGAGTGGAGTAGCAACGCAAACAAATTCACTACCAACAAACTCATTTTATCTCTTTTTTTTGTCAAAAATAATGTTTAATGCTGTTACGTGCTACCTCGTCCTTAATGCCTAAAAAAATATGAAACATCATCCTTAAATTTTCTACCGTTTGTATATTATGCCTTCATCCTTCATGTTTTTTAGTAAACTATTACGAAGGAAAAATGGGCATGTTCGTTTGGCAATAAAATATACATTTCCAGATTTGAGAATATGATTGTTTGATCCTTTTCACGACCAACAAATTAAATAAGAGTCAATAATGTGCACTTGTTGAATATTTTCAAAGAGAAAATTATAATGTGCTTTTGAGATAATGCTAACTTTCATTGAGGATGTACAAAAGCTTCCCTATTTATTTACAGAGGTTAACTCTCATCGACCCCTTTAATAATTTATATGCTTGAACACACCTGAGGTCCTCTTGCTACCTTTTTCTGACTGTGTGGCATATTCACGAAAAGAACGACTATCCTCTTTTCACAAAGCTTTCAGCAAAATTGAAAAGCATTTATTTTCTTCATTTTTTTCTTGAAAGTTAGTAGCTTAGCAGAAGCTCCTAAAATGAAAGTGGGTTGTGTTTTGTCGTTTGTGTGGTTATGGTGGTTTTTGTGCTTGAAAAAAAAAAGAGTTTCGGTTGCTCTGATCAAACTGCTGATACATTTTTCACAGACTCATTTAATTTAAATAATAGCCCTTCTTGCTGTTTTCAAGTAAAAATTTTGTACTTTCTTATTATTTTTATGTTGATACACTTGACCATGAAACGATTGGAAGCTTATCTGTGTGTGCGCGCGTTATATTTTTTTTGTATACAAGAGCTCATTGATCAATCGAAGGTTAAACCCCAGAAATTATCGTATTTCTTCTCGCAGCTTCAAACTGCTTCTCTCTCTCTGGTTTGGTCTTTTTAAAAAAAACATGAGGCACATCCCAAAAAGTGAAATAAATATATCCATTGAACCATAAATCGAGTTGAAAATCTAGAATTAAAAGTGGATCAGGTGAAAACCAAACACCAGAGGAGAGGAGCCCTGGCCATATCCGTGGACGATGCGATGCAACAACAATGAACGAGCAAATGTTGTGTTGTTGACGCGTGGGCACTAAGGTGGTGATGAATAATCGGTAATTTGATGAAAAATCCTTTTGTATCGCCAGAAGGTGCTCATAAATACCAAAATAACGTCAGCACTATCCTCACACTACTCACCAATAAGGCATTCATTCATGTGTGTATCCCCATTAACTTTCAAGATGCTCTTCCTCCTCTTACAAAAAATGTATTACTGATTTACTGAGATTTTTTTCTTCTGATCGTTAATTTATTCATTTAGGATTACACAATGAAAATACTCCAGTTTCCTGAAACACCTTCTACAACCTTGGAACCTGGAATTACATATTAACCTGACCTATCCATAATGTGTTGTGGGTGATGTAGCTATGCAGCTATGAAGCTATGTTACCACATCCACTTTCACAAGCAACAAGAAGATCATAATACTTATTACCACCACCAACACTATATATAAGACCATCATCATCATCCCATTTCCTTGGGATACCAATAAATTCTCTCCACAAACACGTCTGTTTACAGGTGGAATGGAATATATTTTGAACCAAATAATAATTATAAAGAGAGGGAGAGAGCAGAACGTAAGGTTGATTCAAAAGCCAAAGATGAATGCTTTATATTTTGTTGCCTAATCTCTGTATATGGCACTCATTTATACGCTTACCGCTTACCTATATAACTTTAACTACCTTCCTGATTCCAATAATATATGCTTTGGCTTATACCTTGTTGACGTATTTAAGCATCCAAATGAAACCAGATTCTTTTTCACGTGAATCCTGTTCAACCAGAGAGTCTTTTGGTTTTTGGTTGATGCACGGTTTTCTGGTAACTATTGACGTAATAATAAGTATCTTCAATGTTCTCTGTCTCTCGCTCCCTTGTCTTTCCTTCTTCGGTTACACCATGTAGGCGTATAAAATGTGTTCATCGATCCGGGGAGCATCCAGAGAAAAAGGTGAAATGCACGTAAGGCATAATAAGGAGTGCACAGGAAATTAACTGGAGTATCTGTCTGTGTGAAAAGGGAGAAGCGCATTCATTCCAGAGAGAGAGAGAGAGAGAGAGTCAGCGTAACTACATAATACAAGAAGTGAAATGTGGTCAGCGTGGATTATTAAGAGCATCCATTATATTAAATTAGTTTCCTAATATGTTTACTGAGCAGCTCTTAATCCCATGCGAAATCCGATACATTTCCACACTGTAAGGTAATGGGTGGATGTATAATATATACCTACATATAGGTATAATATGTAATGCAATTCATCACTTCAGTTAGAATGAAATATATTTATAGAGATGGTAGGGTAATATATATGTGGAGGGGTGGAAAATGTAATTCAAACTGTCCAAAGTGCCAATGTTGGTTTCTGATGATGGTGGTGTGGAAATAAATATTACCGCATAGTCGATGTATTAAAATAATTACGTGTAGAAATGTGGGCAGGCATGTGAATTTGATTCGAGCTCTTGAATCTTCATCACACAGGTAATCAAATGTTGTAGTTAGTAAATATATAAATATAAGCTATAGTTATAGTTTTCAATTTCGACGCTCATTTTTTTAAGAATATGCACTCAAGCACACAAGTATCGGTAATATTTTTAATGAGTCGCAAAGGGGATATGTTTTTGTTGTTGTTTTTTAAAATAAAAGTTCCATTTATCATTCATCAATCCAGGCATTGAGAGGAGCTACTTTGCATAAATGGTATAGGAAACCTGTAATTTTCATCACTAAATACGGTACCCAGTCAAGAGTGAAAAGTGTGCCTTAATTCTAATTACGTATCATTAAGCGGGCTACTGAATTTACTGCCGTATAAATGTGTATACATCTACTAGCCCATCTTAACCCATTCTGGTCTTACGAGAATCATGGTCATTAATTTTACTGAATTGTACAATAATTTACTCAGAACCACTGTATAAAACATCTTGGGTACTTTGTCCGGCCGCGTTATAATCGCTTGACAACCGCGTGTTCCACCGATTTTACTCTCTGGTATATACAATATATAATTAAGTACCTTCTGGTTCTTAACTACAACGTTGCAATGCATTTAAGGCTAAAGATTATTCTACTGAAAGAACATTTATCATCGTTGTTTTAATATTGAGAATTAAAATTATTTTATCACGAATTAAGATTATTGGCAATATGGTTATAAAAGTTATAAATAACCATTTCTGTCTTTTTTAGTATTTCATCATATAAAAAGATAATAGTTGCATGTACATGTACCTATGTCGTAGAGTAGATTTGCTTCTGTAAATACAATGTAAAAGGTTTTTTTTAACATGTTAAAGATCCTGATCTTTCATTAAAAAAGCCCGATAACGAGCATAGCAGTTAGTGATAGACGTCTTCCTCTTTTATTAATTTCACAATCAACATAATATATTATCTACATTGTTCCTTATGTATCTATAATAATAAATTATTGTTTTACATACCTACATGTAAAAACAATTTTTCCGTGGAATGTTTGATGTTTGAATAAAAAGCGTTATCTCCTATGTATCTAATGTTAGGGTAAACCTACGAAAAGCAACTATTGTCGTTGAACAAATACAAAATACAATTTATCCGAAATATTTACTAATTGCAACTTAAGTAGAACCGTTCAAGGCTCTATAGGAGAAATGCACGTATAGGGCCTTGGAACCGTTATTTTGAAAAAATGTTTTAAATATCGGTTTGCTGCTTTTCGTTGGTAATCGTTATCATTTCAGGCTGTTGACTTGTAGGCTTGTATTTGCAGCAAATTTTCAAATCGACCAAATAATTGAACTATATACTTTATCAGTTAGATTTTAAAGTACAAAAATCTTACTTATCTATAAAGTTATTAACTAGAAATAAATAATAGAATAGTAATTTGTTTTCAATGTACAATACATACACAGCTTATTTAAATATTCCAGACTCAGGCTTCTTGAGTTAATTGAAATCTGAGCCAATCATGTTCAATTTGTAAATGTGCATGTTTACTTTTTTAAATTCGTTTCAAAACATGCGAAACAATATTGTATTTTGCACAAAGTTGTAGTATTCTAGTAGTCGTCATCATCATCATCACCCGTCGCTGCACTAAATTCACATCTTTCATCCGATTGGTCATTTCTTACATTCAAAGGAGAGGCTGGCTACACTACAGTATTCAATCAGGGAGAGAAAAGATCGCAAGTAAAAATCCTTTTCATAAAAAAGAATCACATTTTGCTTACCTGCTGTGTGTTTACCTATCCACGTACCATACTTACATATACACATATTCACTGCTTTAAAAAAACTGATTGTGAGAAAGCGCCTATCATAGTAGCTTATGCAAATTACTTACAATTTGAAACTTTATGCTGCATACCTACACATTATGCATTGTAGCACAGACGGTGGTGCCTACAGCAATTCTTTTTTCTGCTTATAATAATAAATATTTAACAAGATGTTAAACGTTGATCAAATTCCCTTTGGAATACACACTGAACACATGTAAACCACTGTAATAATATTGCTATAATATTCATGCGATGCGATGATATGAGCAGCTCTTGCCTGAGAGAGAGAGGAGGTCGTCGTGGCATAAAGGAATTAGAAGGTGCGTTTCATGTGCGCGTATAGGTGGCTATCTTATGTACTTATCACAGCAACCTGACATTCTAATCGTAAAAAAAGAAATATTGTTGACACTTTCAAAAAAAATATAACCATTTACTTTGCACATACAATAGGGTAGCTTATATACATGCTGCCATTTGATGACATGTCCCTTTGTCGTTCTCGTTTGAACATCAAACAAGGTACTTTTTTGCAGAGGAGATTATGTATAGTCATATGACCAGTAAACGAAGACGAGGATACTAAATATTTTTCCTCTCTTTTTAACAAGCCTTCCTTTAATTAATGCTGCGGAAAAAATGAATGCCCTATAACGACATGATAGTGTATAAAATCAATAAAAAATAAATTATTATACCTACGTTTTATTTGAGTTTTATTGAATACACAAACATTGCAATAAAAAGTACACGTATATATCTCAATAAAATGCAGTAACGAAGGAAAAAAATTAGGTAGGAATAATACTGTCTAAATATTTTTTGAGAAGGGAAAAGTGCGTCGAATAATTCATCATAAATCATATCATGAATCATGATATCATCATCATCAACACACACAACAACAATCGCAATAAGAGTTTGAAGATTGCAGGCAGACACACAAATTTTTTCGCACATTTTCTTGTTATTCTTCTTCCTCTTTTCAAAGCAACAAGCAAGCTTTCATTTTCTTTTGAAGAATATAACTTCCTATATTATATGTTATTTTGCTCCTTTGGTGCTGCTGCACTCTTCACGTCACATAATAATAGGCACAAAAGCAACACATTGACTTGGCATGTGCCATAAAAGGAATCTTCAACTATGAATGTTGTAAACCATTTTTTATTTTTTCACGATGATGATGATGATGCTCAGTTGTATACCAGGTCATAAGCCTTCTAGTTCTAGATTGATGATGGGAAACAAAAAAATATGCATAAAATTATATATGAATGTACTTATTATCTGTATTTTATGCACATCATCATATAAGTACATGCACAGTAATAATAATATATAGGGCAGCATGCTTTTTTTCCTCTACCCAATCATTGGTCATCATCGTAATGATGATACAATATTATATGGTTATACAGGAAAGCCTGGTCAATTTAAAATAGTAAATGATGTTGTAAGTGTATTATGATGTCTTCTTAAGTTGTATTTACGGTTGCTGTAAAAAATGAAAAGAAACCCCATATTATTATTTTTTGTGACAGACTCCTTTATAAGGAAATGATGAACTTAGCGTTTAAAGTTCATTTTAAGTTTTTTATTTATTTAACAAAGCCTTAAAGCTGTCTTTTGAATACATCAGCTGAAAATACGTAAGTATGTGTTTTTTAATAAAATACCCCGTTCACTGAGGACGTATGTTTCCTATGATAAAAAATAATTTTAAGACGACGAGATTTAAAACGAAAATCCTTACCTCTCTACACAGCAGTTATACAAAAAAACTAGGTATTATACACACAGAAGTATTATTAAAGTGAAGGAAAAAAACGAATGAATGAATGAAATAATCGTTCCTTCGTCTTCCGTCGATCAATCTTTGTTGTTGCATTCCTCAAAAATATCTAAATCTTGTATTACGCCGTCATTGTACCAATAAGGGTGAGTGAGGGTGGATATTTAGGATTCAGCTCATGGATCCTCTCGTTTTCAAAGAGGCGTTCTTTTCAAACTCTACAAAGTGTCCACAGAGCAGACCTTCGCCTGCTATTGAAGTGAACGATTAGGGTGAAGAGGTACGCCACTTGAAGGATACCTTATAAGGCGCCTCTGACTTCCTTTCAAACGTTTTAGAAGACACCTACCTTTCGAATACGAAAATTAGTTCAACCCATTCTGACTGACTTTTGTTGTGGTATAAAAAAAGGATGAATGGGTGGATGGATATGGAATGGATGAACATAGACTGTGCTTTTAAATTCGATGATGTATCTTATGAAAGCAAACGTACGTCGTGTTATCCTTCTTTTTCTCTCTTGCACGTGCCATCCTTTTTAAATTTAAAAGCTGTTGTTGTTATTTTTCTTGGAATGTTTCAAGGAATAATGCCTGAAACACAATAACAGTTGTTGAGTAAGAAAAGACATTAACACTGCAACGGAAAATTTTTAAAATCCTTTTTGACAGGTATAAATTTTAGTTATGAGTCCTTCAAAAAGTTTAGCAGTTGACGGTTATGATTATTAGCTATAAAATAAATAAATAAATTCTCAAGTAAATTGGCAGTTTGGCATATTGAGGAATTGGGTGACGATGTCACTAGAACTTTTAACGGGTTGTTGATGCCTTCATTGTTTCACACACACCATATTTATATTTCTCTCTCTCAAAAGTTTGTTGGGTACAATATTTTTTTATTATTGCTTTGCTATACACAATATAATGCTATAACTTACACTTATATATTTACGAGCATTTAATAATTTTGGGGCTGGTTTTGGCTGTGCAGTCGTAAAGATGATACCTTTGAGGGAATGTCGGTGCCTTATTCGTTCACGCACAAAATCTGATGTCTTTAATTTCCATTAATTACCACCTTATTAGGATTTCTTACGTAAAAGAAACAGTAGTGTGTATATTGAGAATAGATATACATATAGGTAGACATTTTGGGATTATATTGTATTGTAATAAAATTCATTCAACAACGTAGTAATTCGTTCATGCCAGCAAACAGTCAACAATACGAAAATGTACAAAGTTGATATGATATTTTTCTTTTTTGAAGAGTAGTAGAAATGGACACGGCATCAACATTGGTTTTACACACACCAAAAAATTTATGTCTATATATGTTTTTGTTTGTTTGTGGTTGTTTGTTTGTAGTGTAGTAGTAGTAATAGCTGTACAAAACAATCCGAGTATTTTTTTCTGAGTCACCTCACCATTTAAAGAAGTTAAACTTCAAATAATAATAATATGAGTACAAATGAAAAAGGTACAAAAAAAGTTTGTACTCTTTTGGTGGTATGGTGGTGGAACATGAATGAATTTGGAGCATATCGTATTATCATCCTTCCAACATCTTCTACACACAGTATAAATACAGCGTACTTGCGTAACGTTAAATAATGTATTTTTTTGGAATGTGTGAGCCCCGACTGAAAATCTTTTTATTGAATTGTGTAATGTTGGGTATATTTTTAAACAGAAGGAATCAAAGTGCGTGTGTAAAAATTTATATGTTTTTTTTGGTAGGGGCATTAAGTAGCAATGAGATAACAACAAATTGAGCACACGTGTGCGAGTAAAAATATGTTTTATAGGGCCTATCCCAACAATTCACCCGAAAATGGGAAGGAACCTTGACATTAAAATATTACAAATTCCTTTATAAGTTCAAATGTCCATATTATACAACAATATGATCATATCCTTTTTTGAAATGAGACGAAATTCCTTATTAGAAACATAACATAATGAGAGTGATGCATTTTTTTGCATTGCATCATCGAGTAGACACATAAAACAACGTCATCATATATATTCGCGATTGATAAAGGTCAAAAATGGTACATGAGTTGCATATATTTTCAGGTGATCAGGATATCAGGATATTGATCACTTCTATTCCGTATTATCCAAATCAAACTTGTATCGCTTTGCCCCACTTTTTCAGTTTTGCTTACTGTAACAATAAGTACCAGCTACAGTATATATACATATTGTAGTTTAGCTTGTTATTCACTTACTAAACGTATATACGTAAACGATTTGTTTCCAACGAGTTTTTTCTTTTATTCAAATGCTGCTTCATTTAAAAAAGTTTCCTTCCAGCAGCATCTGTCAACTTCGTGATAGAGTGAAAAGAATGAGCTTGCTCACATTTAATGTATTATGCATGTGTACGAGTAAAAAAATGTTTTGGTGAACTTTTAATTTTATTTAAAAAACTTGTTTCCTTTCTTTCATGTCGACACAAGTAGTAGCCAACAGGTATGATGATGCGTACATTACACTTTTTTGGAACAGCCCAAAAAGTCGGTTTATTTTCCCTCTGCACGTGACAGACACAAGTCAAACTTTTTTATACCTTTGTACAAACCAACACAACACAACAAGTGGAATATTATGAATGCTTGGAGCTTGTTCCTTCTTTTTTACTAGACGACGACATGATTGCCTGGTTAACACAAAAAGTAGACTCTGTGTGCGTTATGTCTTGTGTTGTGCAGTGATTTGCTTTAAAATGTTACTTATATGGTTTAAAAAAGCGTAAACATGATTTTCATTTTTCATATGTAACCATAATATACAAAAAATATTGTAGCCACACAAATTTAACCTTCTTTACGGAAGAATCTATAACCAGTCAGCCCAGAAGCCATTTTAGCCATAACATCACACAAAAAAAAAGTTTAAAAGCTTCTTATGATGATTATATGAATAGAAAACATGCGCATGTCAAAGTCGGTATTTATACACTACACATTACTCGCTTAAGTCACTTATTTGCTCCTCATGCGTGGATGAAATGTGTCGTGATCGTGAATTACTGTCCTACCAAAAAAAATTACTCTTTAAAAAAGTAAGATCCTTCTCGCTAAATCATAAAAAGTCAAATTATTTTTTACTAGAAGGTGTGCATCTATTAGAGGAGATGTGTTTTAAAAAAAGAGGGAAAATGGACTTGGAAAAGGGGAATGAAATGCATTTACATAATCTTGTGTTACAGCAGATAAGAAATTTATATGGTTGCATAATAATAATAAGTAATGATCACTCACCGTGTGTATGTATGTGTTTGTGTGAAAATAAGTATAGCACATCATGTGTACAAAATGGTGAAATCATCTTCAAAAAGTCCAATAGGGTCAAAAGACGTGAGTCTACTTTGTGCTGATGTTATGGCATAAGTGATAATTACCTAACGATTCAACAAACCCACATTAAGATTTTTTTTTGTAAGAGAAAAAAATAATGATTTTAAGCACTTTTTTCTGTATCCTCTGGTGTTTATTGTTGAGTTTATGTAGAATTGTGTAAATACACTTATGGAGTACACAACACATATAATATATTGTATCTATGCATAGGCATTATGTTTGTTTGTATATCTATTACAATAACATGTTTGCATTTCTCTCTGTAAAGCATTATATCATATCGTTTGATTTGCTTGAATGCTTTAAAATGTTCACCTCTTTAAAAATCATAATTCAACTTTTAACAAAAAAAAGGAGAAGAGGATACTTATGGATTTTTGTGGCTTTTACTCATTCAAAAACAAAAATCTTTCTCGAGGGATAAAATGTACAATACTCATGTTTTAATGACGATAAGCGTTTACCTTGGCTCCTCATTACATTTTCATATCCCTTCCGGCTGATGACGAGGAATTCACTTTGGTGAGCACCAATAATAATTATTGTCCCGGAATCAAATTCATAATAATAATCTCATTCAACATAATAATATTATGAATTTCAAATTACTATACACAGGCTTATGTTTAATACTAAAAAATCTCCTTGAATATTTACATATTAATAGTATGCCTGTTAGCCTGTTTCGGATTTTTTTCCCGAAATTTTTTTTTCTGCCGCTTCTCCA
>JAITYZ010002362.1:0-14674 GCA_027744595.1 Paronellides praefectus
GACACGGTCAAACATGAAAAAAAGAAAATGGGAACCGGGAAAAGAGCAAAAATAAGTACAAAAAGTATGTATATGTAATATTGCTTATGTATGTATATATGAGATTATATGAGATCCAACTTGAGTTGTCTATACACATAATATGTATATAGATAGATATACTTACACTACAACCTCAATCGTGACTTTAAGAAGAAGAAGCAAGGATAAAAAGAAGAAACAGCCCATCTGAGAGTTGCAGATACGGCAAAAGAGTGCTCAGCACATAAGAAAAAAAAAGTAGTGATGGTGTAGTCTCTGGTAGTTAGAATGAAACTCATATTTCTTTCTCTCATGAAATAATGTTTTTTGGGTGGGGTTATTTCATTAGTGTTCAACTCTTAGATTCAACTGCTGCTACTACTACTATCGTACTACTAAAAAAGACCACCACCAGCAAAGCAGCAGCACGTTACTTTACAACTTTTGTGTACTATTTTCCTTTTAAAAGTAGTTTTCTGCACACACACCGACATTCAGCAGGATGATGACGCTATATAGCTCTGTGTGTCTGCGTGTACGTGCATTTCCACCGAAAAATAGGAAAATACTACACATGTACATGCATAATAAATATAAATGGTAGAAAAACGACTTTTCAAGTATTTTATATCCGGAGGATCCCGGTCTAGCTAGACTAGATAGCAGGCAAAAATAGATAAATATGTGTGTATTACACTTACAATATGAGCAAAATCGGAAAGGAAAATAGTAAAAAGGAGAGAGAGAGAGTATCATCGTCAATATGATCACCATGATGGCCGCAGGTCTTGTTCGTTTTCCTTTTTACTTCTACTTGACTATCACAAGGTACAGAGTACACACTACACACAGGCACGAAAATGCACGCAGACTAGACTACAAATACTGCTGTCTGTGTGCTCATGATGGCGATTGTGATGGTGGCAGTGGAAGCAAAACCGTGGTAGCTGTGGAGTGTCTGTGTTTGTGCCACCCAATTTATGACCATGACGGGAAGAAATTCTCCGAGGTCCTTCTAGTAGGTTGGAACAATCACACACTCTCACCCACACAGCAGCCGTATAGCACACAATACATTGTAAAAGAAAAAGGAACATGGCGCAAAAAAAAGTAGTACGATAGTGATGGTGGTGGTGGTGGCATGGAACCTTTATTATTACGTTTGCACCACACCAAAAGCAGACAAAGATGAGATGCCAGTGAACCTATTACTACTAAAATATCGGCGAAGACTTTCCTTTTAAAGCGTTAGCTCTTTCAACCGTAAAATGATTAGTTTTATGTATCGTGAGGATGATGGTGATGATCAAATAGTAGAAATTAGCCGGTGGTGGTGGGGGTATAGAGAAAACCGCAAAGGGGAAAAATTATTCCTTTATTGGTTTAATACATACATAAATTCTATAACGAATACGGGGTGTTCAGCGAAAACTTGTGGGCAACTGAATTCCCTTTTCTTATCTTGGTAATCACTGGAATGATCGTCATCATGCTCATTTTTATAACTGTATATAGCTACATATATATATGGTATGGCTATAGTTTCCTGTCCTTCGGTCTTCCATTGGACCAACAAGAAAAACTTTGTTACTCTTCTACTTCTCCTCTCTGTCTCTATATATGTATTTATCCATCTACCTTAAAGAGAGAGAGAGAGAACAATAAGTTAGTTGACTAGTTCCAATTCATCTATCTGACTGAAATGGCCGGAAAGATCCAAACAACTTTTCGGTAGTACTAAACTAGCCTTATTTTCCAAGTCTGTGTCCGTTTATGTTTTTGTCCAAGAGGATTAACCGTGTGTGTAATCGGTAGATCAAACTTACATGTTTGTGTACATATATATAAATATGTTGCATATGGGTAAAGGTAAAATTATATAGCACATAGTTATCTCTGTAATTTATCTTGTGAAACGTATTCAATACCCGCCTTGTATAGCCTATACTCAGATAATTCATTCTTTCGTCTTTCCCGAAAACTTTGGATATATGTTCCTCCACTCTTCTTCTCCTCACAGACTTTCCAGTTAACCAACAAAATATTTTCTCCCCTGTTTTGCTCACGTCCTCCTCTTCTCTTCCCGGCAATCCTGTAACTTTAAACACTTTCCTTCCACCACTATACAACCACCAACAAGATAACAATATGTAAAGTACCTACATATATCCCTGTTTGTGGAAGTTCACGTAACCTCGTCGGAGAGGATGACGTCCTCTACCAAAATTTCACAATATTCCCCAAACTATATGTGTACAATTTTAAGTACAATTTCTTACATTATTCACCACTCCTTGTTTAACCTCCCTACCCCCTTCCACAGAAAGAACACGATCATCATCATCCCATTCCCAGTTAAGGCAGATGTGCACAATGTGAGTATTAAGTTTATGCTATATGCTCTACTGGTCAAAAACCAAACCAACTTGTGTATTATTATGTATTATGCAAGCGTGTTGTGTCCTCCGTTGCGTTACAGTTTTTCGTCCTTCTCATCCCATCCGATCCTCACTCACCGCAACGAGAAACGAAAGTAAAATATGTCGTTATTTAAGACGCATCACACTATATACTCATTAGGCATTTGCAAAGAATAAAAACCAGAACAAGTAGACAAGCTGAAGCAAAGAAAAACGATGTCGTTTTTTCCCTTCTCTTGTTTCCTTTCTTAAAAAATACCCAAGCAGAGTAAAAGACAAGATGCTTGAAACAGAAAAAAAAATCCCAGTGGGGGCGATCCAAAACATCATCCCCTATAAAGTTACCGAACAGTGAGGGATATTTCCCACTCAATCCTTACTATTGTAAGCATATAAAGGACGCTGTAACGCAACTTTTTATTTTTATTCTTTGGTGGAAAAGAAAATAATACTTTGTTCGACTTTGAAGAAAGCTTAAAAAGCGGAATCAAGCTCAGCTCATATAAAAAGAGCATACATTCTCATGACCTCGAGAACTCAAGGGCTCTACTATTTTTGTCTATGCGTGGCTTGTCTATATGTTTATTTCGACGTTTACTATTCTTAACTTACTGACTCCTTCAATAGCCTTCCTTGCACTTTGATTTATCAGAAAGCCAACAAAACACACATTCCTTAAAAAACCTAAGTTTACGTATATATACCTACTTACAAACAATATATGTATTTGTACATACATAAAAACCCAAAAAACCGTGTGGCACGTAAGGATTCCGCCAAAATAAGAAGCAATACTTTTCATCATCATCATCACCACCACCGCCATCACCCAAAATCCTCTCTAAAATGACATGTGTTTTCCCTTCATACTTCTCTTTTCTTCTTCTCCCAAGTCTCTTTTGAGTTGAGCTGATCTGATATCTCAAGTTCCTTTTTTTCCCAAAAAAAAATCCCAGACATACTGAAAGAGCTATATACAAAAATGGAATCTCATGCAAGCATTTTGCATTGCATGAGTAAAAAGATGAAGAATTTGGAGACGTAGGAGGCAAAAGTGTGAAGAGATGGAATGATGGCATTATACGACTTACTATAATACACAACAACAACTACAACATCAACCAAGTACTTTTTTATTCTACCTTTTTTGTTGTCTGTGCAATAATTCTTTGCGTTGGTGTATGTGTGTATATGTTCATATTACATTCTTACATGCTTAGCTCACACACATGTTGTTGTTGTTGTGTTTATGAGAGATGCGTCCTTAAAAAAGTCTGGAGGAATGAATGCTCTTGTCTCTGTATACTTACCTATTAATATATATCCGAGAACTCAAAGTAAAGAATACACTTTGTTATATTAAACTCCCTCGCTCTCTCTCTCTCTCTCTCTCCACTTTTCTCTCTTTGCTTTGTTTTGCCAAACGCCAAATACACTTAACCTCTTCAGAAAAAAGCTGAAAACCGACAGTTTCTGACTTAACTGATCACCTCCACTTATCTGCTCCTCTCAAAAATACTACTCCTTCTTCCTCTAATGCAAGTACAGATAGATTTACAGATTATAAATTGTACATACTTATGGAATATAGCATTGTTGTCGTGAAAGGAATGAACATGATACTGTTCTCCAAGTCCTTCTCACACTCTCTCACCCACTCAGTAAGAAAAAGGCAGATATCTCTCTGCTGCCAATAGCATTCATTTCAACTCTTTAATTAACTTCACCTCTGACACACGAAGCTATATTCCTACTTGCTTGCTTAGCTTAATACAGCTCATAAATTTCATTTGCCAACTTCAACACGAACTTGGAAGAAAAATCGAACGCATCAATACTCCGAGAATACTACTACTACTACTGCTATACAAACTGATTGTGATTGTGAGCTTTTTCTCTCTGACTGGTGAACAAAAAAACTAACAAAACTTCCATACATTTTTTTTGCCTTTCGCTTTCGCCCTTTTCCCCGTTTTGCCTACTCTCTTTAAGTTTAGTAGTTTGGATGGCATGCATAGGTATATATATCCGTACCAAATAACCACCAACGTCGTTTCAGTTAGTTTCAGCCGTTGCTCTCGTCTCTCTAAAATTCGCGTTTCCGTTGATAGGCTTACCAGATTTCCTTCTTTTTTTACTTTTTATACTAAGCTTTACGCCATCTCGCTCCCCGTCACATGTACGTAGGTATATTATATATAGCAGCTTTACATCACTGAATTTTTTTTTGTCAGAGAAAAACTCAAATAGAGAGAAAGAGCGAGAGAGACGGATGTAAAAAGAAACTCTTCATTCCTCTCTCTCTCTCTTTTTCCTTTTTGCTCACTTCCATTTCCAACCAGTTTTCCAGCTAAACCTCAATTTGCATACTGCTGGTCTACAAGTATTATACATGCACGTGCTTGGAAAGACAATCAGTTAAATCCGCTTATGCTAACGACCCTACAAAACTACTACTACTTCTACCACTACACTACACTTGACTACTATGACACACACATAAATAGATATATAGTCACACACACACATACAATTCACCAAATTTCTACGTACTTTTGTCGTACGTAGGAAGAAGGAAAGTGTACAACCAAATATTTAAGTTTTCGCTGATGTTTCCAAGTCTTTCCTTTTGTATGCAAACAAGGTAGGTAGGTATATATGTATGTAAAAAAACTGCAAAGGCGCGTTCCTACCCTGTTTCTTCTTCAAACAAACACAACTCCTTTTCTCCCATTTCTTTTGTCTTTTTGTTGATCTATCCCGTTTGCCTCACTTTATTCTGCTTTTTGCCCCTCCCCCCTTTTCTCTCAGTCTTGCATATCTTTACAAGATACATAAAACCGTCACATCCCTCACATCCAAGGAATGTATTCACAACCGACAATCTCAAATGGAATAAACCCCGAGAAAACAAAAAAAATCCTCTATGAAATCATTAAATAATTATGTTTCATTAAATAAACAACATCAACATAAATTGTTTATAGCGATATGAATCAAGAAAACGCATTAAAAAAGTGTCATTTCCTGATTTACAATTTCCTTCTGGAAATAATAGAGAAATTCACAAGAGCTTTTGTGGCTTATGTCATTAGATATTTAATATTCAGTGTATCTTCCGGTCTCCAGATATTTCCAGCGATCACAACCACAGCGTTTAACCCTCTTTCTTCCTCAAGCACATTAGCGTTTTTTATATTATGTAGTTTGTAGTGTGTAGGATTGTATAGAGAGACTAGCAGTAGTAATATATTGAATTTCCTCGTTTCCTACGGAGATCCATATAATTAGCAATGAGGCTGCAAATTTCCTTAAGTGCTTTTCCATTTCATCAAACTGACAAAAGAAGACGATGAAAACGAAATCCTCTTTGATATCTTAGCCAGAAGAAGAGAAAGATACTTAACGAAATAATACTTATGCACACATACACACTCACACAGCACAACACGACAAAATTTCATCCAGCCAAACAATAAGCATTTCTACACAAACACACAAAAATATACTACAAAGAATATACCTCTCTTCATAGTGAGCTATATATGTAGGTATGCATTATAATTATTGCTGTAATAATATCCCACGTATAAAGTAGTAGTAAAATGATGATGGTGACGATTATGTGAAAATTTAATTTCCCTTTTTTGCTAACAACCTTCAATCTACATACTTTATAGTTTGTCCAAGGACTTTTTTAGATACTTTTGGTGTGCTGTGTGTTGTTTTTGTTGTTGTTAAAAAGTTAATGTCAATATCGACAAGACATATATGTGATGGAGAGAGGAACAAAACAGTGAACAAGCCAGTTTCTCCCCATAATTAAAAGCTCTTTTACTTTTTGTATATAACCCTCATAATACTCAACTAAATATCCAAACAAGTGCCATTATTAAACGCAACAATGTGCTCATAAACTATTGCATTAAAAGATATGCAATCTACTTTATACATACAATGTGCTGGTAGCTGTGTAATAATAACTTTGCTTACAACAGCAGCAAATACGGAGAGAGAAAAAAATGAATGGACCATAATAATAATACATTATACCGCTGGAAGCTTAATTCATACTTTTTCTTGTCTTAACGAGTAAAGTAGATCAATAATAACTGATTACATCGATCTCTCAGCACATCCAACCATGATACAAAACACAAAAGTTTTTTTTCTAGTCTTCTTCTTTTTTCACCATTATTATCGGGGAACATCAACAAGCCAAAAAAAAAATATTATACTGTAATAACAAAACATATATACACACGTATAAGTTTTGAGGAGAGAGGGAGAGAGAAGTTAGTTTAGTTGGGCATTTATTGGGATGACGTGAGTTGAGTCAAGTCAAGGAAATACCGATAATCCTGAAGCATAATAATAACAAGAAGACGAGTGAGTGAGTAGGAGAGAGAGAGAGAAAAAAAAGGAAGAGTGGAAAGACAGGGACTGAGAGAGACGAAAGCAAAGAAAAACACTGCGTCAAGCTGATTGCCAGAGAGAAGAGAACGAACAATGAAATCTAAACAAGAAGAGCGAGAAAGAGAGAGAGACAAGAAAAAATGAATGTATGTATATTGTGTGTATAGTTTTATATATGTGTGTATGTATAATGTATATCATATAGTTTTTTGTCAGCGGAAGGAATATAGTAAGAAAAGAACAACACTTTTCTTTAACTTGGAAGATTCCCAAACCTGAAAAGTTCCCGAAACATGACCTGAACCCATAAATAGACTCAACCTTTTTCTTTTGCAAAGAGAATTGGAGAGAAGAAACAAACCATGTTAAAACTCACTCAAAGCAAGGCAGGCAGTCAGTCAGGCAAGTGTACTACAACAACCTTTTGTACTTTGAAAAAATAAAATGAATGTAAGCCATACATACACAAATTCCCATGCTCTTTTTAGATTTTTAATGTAAATTCAACTTCTTTTTCGATGAGAAGACGACATGAGAATAATATGACTGTCGTCGTACGTGGAAGCTTTGTTGTTGCTTTGCTGCTGTGCTTCCAATTTTTTTCTCTTCTTCTTCTTACTATTCATTTAGGCATGCATGTATCCATGTATAATATATTCTAATAAGCTTGTTTTCTTTTTCTTTCTTCTCGGTTTCTTCATTAAGACGCGCGACGAAGACGATAGCTATTTGTGGTTTTACAATTTTCAGGATAATAATAATAATATTACTGGTTAATGTGAGCAGGGAAATGGGATAAAGGGTAACCCTGTTTTATGTTTGTGGAAATAAGAGCATTATAGCAACAAGGCATATTGGATAGGAATTTGTAGAGTTTTGGTGGTGGTAGAATTGGATGTTGGGAGTAGTACTTATAGCCTCATAAAAATTTGTTACAGTTACAACTATTCACAATGAAGTGCACATGTAAAGTATTATTGTTGTAGGCTATACATATTATATTTATAAGAGACATGATACACATAAATTGGTAAAACATGTGTGTGTGTAATACCAAAAGAGTTGGGCGTGGCATCTTTTTTTTTGGGTGAAACAAGGTATAATCCGTTTATGAGCCAATTATATATAAACTAACTTAATGACCCCACGCACATCATCATCGTCATCATCCTTTGCTGTTCCTGCTGCTGATCGTGATCATGATCAGCATGAATACAAGGTTCATCAACACGCAAAGACATTATATATAAATATATATAAAGAGAGAAGAATACATAATACGAAACCGATAAGAGAGTAAATGTCGAAGCTAACATCATGAACATATAGAATCAAAAATCCAAATCGATCCAAAAATGTCGAAAAAGGCGTTCGCTTCTTCATCCGCTCAACAGAATCAGTAGCAAATTACCACGCCACTACGGACACTACCGTGTCGGCATCATCATCATATCATTTGAGGAAGAAGAGTAGTCTAATAATAATATTATATAGAGAGTCGAGGAGAAAGAGAGTGTGCATAAAATACAACATCATTCAATGGATTATGCTAAATAAAAGAGGATAAGACCAAGAGCACACATATTATTGGTGTATGTTTTATACCAGAACAACAGCTTCATAGGAGAACTATAATATAGACTCTATATTATAGAGTGACATAACAGTGCACGGTGCATATTATTTTATATCGAAAAAGTCAAAGCATTCATCTTGAACGTATGTGTATGCTGTGTTGGTTTTCATAGCGAGCATATTTATTAAAAGATTTCTGATCATCCAACTGAACAAGGTACACTTTTTCTATTTTCTCTCATTTTGTAAATACATGTATTGTGCCCATTTGCTTATCCTATAATATTTCTTTACCACGCACGATTCTTACTTTATAATTTTTTTTCTTCTAATGATTCATCATCGGCTTTTCTCTGAAATCACGACGATGATGATAATTTTGATAATGATGTGATATATAAGCTTCATGTGACGTTTTTTGTCCCAATCCCACGCAGCTCCTCTCCTTGTAATATAATAGGTAGTAGTAGTAGATCTTTAGAGCATACCTACTTTTAAACATGTACTTAATTTAACTAATTAAGTTATGCTTATCATTTTACTACTACGTGTTTTCATTTCCAAAGGATCATTATTATCATCATTGTGATCATCATCAATCCTCATTTTAATTCCAGCGACAAAGATACATCACATCTTGATGGCACCACCACCATATTCCACCACACACAACTTCTCTCTTTTTTTTGCCGGCTTGCTCGCTTCCAAGTTTCAATTTATATTCAAAGTAGCGGACAGTAATAATTTTGAAAATGCGAAACACAGTAGCAGCATTGAACTCTAAAATAGAGAGAGACCCTCATTCAACTCCTACATATTTACAGCTTTGCACACAGGAAAGCACTCACGCCTGGCCTGATGAGCTGATCTTGTGATTATTATTATAAAGCTTGTTTCCTCTCTCTCTCTCTCTCTCTCTCTCTCTGTTACATTCTTCTCATTAGAATCCCATCCTTACGATTTACCCTCTTGGTTTATTTCGTCTGGCCTGGTCTCCTCTCCTCTTCAAATAACAATATATCTTTTCTTAACACACTCCTTATGCATTCAAATGCACTTTAATTGTACGAAACAACATGGGCAAGCAGTAAGAAAACTAATGGAAGAAATAATAGATTTTCTTGTAGTCTTGTCTATCTCCTTTTCAGAATCTCCCTTCCTTCAAGCCATGCCTTACACCAATTTTAAAGAAACATTCAACATTGTGTATTCTCAAGTTTCTCCTCACATCTCTCACAGAGAGAGAGAGAGAGAGAGAGAGAGAGAGGAAAAGCGTGTGCTTTAATAATAATATATTGCCGATGCATGGGTCAACTGGCAACACAACAGCTGCAAGTGTACATGAAGCAGTAAATGAAATCAACAGAAATCCTCCGTCCTGAGTCTCTCTCTCTCTCCATATTCACTTGAGTAGTTGTGCTATATTATGCTGTTGTACGAAAGGATAATGATAATCATCATCGTCGTCATCACACCACGTTTGTTTTCAAGCTTCCCTTCTTATGCAATAGTGTGCACATGTCGTTTGTAAGTGTGTTTTGTGTGTGTGTGTTTGTACTAAGCATGTAAAATGGAATTGAAATAATTCATCCGTTTTTCTTCCTTGCATCCATATCCATCTTACACACATACAAACATATATAATCCAATCGGCTTGTCTTCAAATCCTTTTTTCTTCTTTTTCGTTATGAACGACCATCTTGAAAAGCCCGAGAAAAGGGGGAAAGAAGTTTAATATCAAGAAATACACACAAAGACGAGAAACACAAGGAGAATAAGATGCGAATGTGGTGGCGGCGGTGAAATGTTGCTTCTCGTCGAAGACAACCATATCATCATCATCATCGTCACACACACTGCCACCACCGCCATCGTCCCGGTAAGTAACAGTAACATTCATATTGAAGCATGAAATGCAATGTATGCATGCCTTCGCCCATATAACTACAACCTTTTATATAACATTATTAAGCGAGTATTACGTTCATATACATACGTTTGTCATCTTTTAAACCAAGAAAAAAATTAACTTATTCTCACTTCTTCTTTTTTCTTCCTCTTGTTTTACTACAAAATTCATTTTAAAATGTATATATGTATATATATTATTTCTACACTCAAGATGGTAATAGCAAAAAAAATGTGTCTCGTCTTTTGCTACTATAATGCTACTGCTCTCTTCCACTTCCTTTCAATCTTCTCTTCATTTGGCTGGCTGACTCATTCTCATTGGCAAAGGAGCAGACACACACTCACTCACACACGTTCGAAAGTACAAGCACCATAATTTCTAGGGAATAATATTTAAACTTCACATACCTAAAAATGTCTTCATATCCTTAAAACTATGCATCTTACCCTCCCTTTCTTGTCTCTTTTTGACTTGGGTTATTGCTGATGCTTCTCAAATAACATGTAAAATGGATATAATGAGACGTATATTAGGTATGTACTTATATAGGTTATATGCCACGTATGTATGTATGAGGATATGTGTGTAATATTATGTGGTGAACATGTACATAATATAATAATATTACCTATATGACACATATCTAACATCCGTTTTTACAACCGATTCCCATCTTTTTCCATTCACTTTACCCACCAAATAGCATTTTTACTGAGAATACACACACATGTGTATATATGTATAGTGTGACTTCTTGAGAGAAAAAAAGTCCTTCTCAAGTTTATTGCTTTATGTATTGCAGTAGTAATGCAACAGTCAAGATTTGTTAGAGATACATACATAATAATATATTTAAACAAAATATATATGCATGGGTCCCTGCCTGCTATATTTTTGCTTCTGAAAACAGAAACGGGAACCGGACTTTTTTTTCTTCTCTCATTTTGTATCCACGATGAGGATTTCTATTTTTGTTCTGTACAAATTTGGAATGGCATGAACCACACTTGGCCAATCATCTTTAGCTGCCGTGATTGGACCATCTTTAAAACATTTCCAAGTGCAACCTTAAATGATCCTTTTTCTAAGCTTCTTCTCTTTCTTACAGATTTTTTTTTCTTCTTCTCCCTTCTCCATGCATACATATGCATATTACTGTAAATAATGTTATGTATTTCGGTTCCAACAAAAATCTAAAACCGCTTCATCCCGTCTCTTCATTATTATCATCATCATCATCATTGCGCTACCATTTTACCATCGTCATCTTTTACCATGTCGTCAACTCACTCTGCCGCCGATATCCTGTCTCAGGTTATAAACCATTGCAATATATGCTAGCAGAATAATCTCACAGGCACATAATATAACATATTAAAAATATCCTTGAGAATAAGGCATCCTTTCGAAAAAGGTACAAAACTGCAGCTCATTTGCATCAGTTCTCTGGACCGGACGTGATGTTCCTTTGTCGTCTTCTTGTCGCACAAACATCAACTCACCAAAATTTTTGGTCTTCATCATCATTCCATTTATCAAAAGACCGCAGTCGTTTCTTTTCTTATTCAAAATAAATCATTCTTTTAGTCGACTTCTCCGGTTCACAATCCATTTTACATTCATACGCAAATTTTATAATTTAATTTGTCATTGTTCAAATATAACGACACTGTGAGGTTTTTTGTCACTGAGTCATTTTAAAAGAATTTTTTGAGTTTGTGAGTTCTTTTTGTCGCGCAACGTCAGTCAGCCATAGTCAGAGACTTACATTGAAGTCCTCCATGTGAGTTGTGGATGAATAATAATAATAATAATAATTTGAAATGGGATTCGTCTCATTTACATAATATTTTTATCTTTGTTCCAGTCCCCCCAAAAAAATAATTTATGTATTTCTTTTTATCAGTTTTTCCTAATCTCTCCGATAAAAATTTCAATTACAACTTTTTTACTTTTGCTGTATGGCACTCCAATATCAGTTTCAATTTATATCAACATCCTAAAGGTATATAGTTTCCAGTTTTCCTGTGAAAAGTATAAACTATCATTATGCAGATATTTTCCAATTACCTCAAGTCTTAAAATATACATATAAAAAACTTTTTAACATTTTAACGTGTAGTTTGATAGTGAATTTTATCATCTCATTCCATTCAATAGGAAAAATGTTCTCTCAATTATTATTTTAGATATCATCTACAAATCGTCTTACATGAAAGGTATAAAGGTATAGGTATATATATAAAGCTAGCAAATCAAAGTTTCATTTCAGTTGTTGACTTAACTTCGACTCGTACAATTATTATTAATACCTTTTAGTTTATCTGTACATTGCTCATTGTCAGAAAAGTCCTATTAGGAAGTTGGCAAAGACCGAGAGATTACTACTCACTCTCAGAGCAAATTGTAAGCTACATAGATAATACCTATATATATAGACCTACAATTTCAAGTCTCATAGTCAACAGCACACTCACTCTCACACAAACCAGACTTAAATCACATAATTTCTTGTTTCTCTCTTCCCTCAGCTAATTTTTCTCTCCTCTTTCCCAGTAGTGTTCGTAGTAGCTCATCATCATCAAACTTGTCTGTCAGTAGTTCATCCTTTTTTCTTCTTCTCCATTTATTCGCTAACTGATTGTGAGTCTATTTTAGTATAAAATATATATTTTTTGTATCTTCTCTCTATACCCACTTTTTTACTTTCTTTTTTTATTCATTTCTTCTACTTCTCCTCCTATTTCTATACTTCAAACTTTTTTCTCCCTCTCCCCCTCTCTCTGTACATCTCCACTGGGACTATCGGTAACTCACCACAGTACCACTATTTTCAATAGTGATAACCAACCCAACCACACAGACACACAAATACCACATAGTAGTCACATCATCAAAAGTGATGTTTGTTATATACCTAGTAGCTATATCGTCTCTCTTCAGAAGAAGAAGAAGAAAAAACTTCTCAAAAAGATTTTCTTCATCTACTTTGGCGGATACAACAAGGAAAAAGTATTGATTCATCCTTTTTACCTTAGTCAGTGTAACGTGCAACGAATTTACGTTACAAACGTAAAAAAATAATATTTTGTGTGTACCTGGTATATACTCTTAAATGGACTAAAAAGAGTAAGAAAGAAAGGAAGAACGAGAAGAGAAATAAAATCATCTCAAATCCCACACACCCGCATCGCATCATCATCACTACCACCACCACCATCTTCATAGATATGTGTGTATAATGTACATACAGATACACACACATACAACTATCCTTGATCCTTTTTTTTGGTCGAATGGAGGAAATCAAGGAGAGAGACAAGAAAAGGAAGAGAGAACAGCAGGACTTCTGAAAAGTAAGAAGACTTAAGCTACCACCACCACCGCCAAGAGACGGGATACCACACACAGTTTGCAAATCCAGCCTACTAACAAGTATATCTCTACGTCTTTCACTGAAAAAAAATATAAAATAAAGTTTAAGTTGAACTTGGACATTTTCACCGGTAGCTGCAATGTATCAACATATCACAAAAACACAGCATTTGCTAAGAAAAAAAATCTCTAGAAGAAAAAAATAACATCAGGACATCAAAAAACGACTTCCATCCTTTATCCTTAAATCTGCTGGGACACATCTAACAACCAACCAACCAACCCAAACAAGAAGAAGAAAAAAGAGCAACTGATTGTGAGATGATGCAGGCAGTTTTGTACTATGAAGGCGATGTAGTTTGTTCTTCTTGGAATGAACAAAAAACATTAAAGCTGGGGAAAAAAACAACAACAACAATATCAAGAACAAGAGCAGAGAAGAGGAAAACAATGAAACTTAGTCACTTGGAAATATTTTTTCTCTAGAATGGCCATATCGACCATCATCATGCTCATGAATGGTTGGACAATGGAAGCACAAATAAAAACTTTTAAACAGAAAAAAAATCTTTTTTTTTGTTTTTAAGTGACTTTTCTCAATTCAGCCATTCTTGTTTTCGGGGGAGATAGAGAGAGTTTTTAACTCAATCTTTTGTCCACCAATAAGGAAATCTAAAGAAAAAGGGATGGAAGCGGAAGAAGGAGAAAAAAATTATTGTCCCGTTTCATGACGATGATGTTCAAATTGATGTGGATGATGCTGCGTTGTACTTCCTTTTTTCCTTCTTTTGAGTTTTTTTGTTTTGTATGACAAAAAAAGTAGGAAACAATGTCGTTTGGCAATCAGTGAATGTGTCACATCAAAACAAAAAGTTTTGTTTCCCCTTTTTTTCTAAGAGAAAATAAAAGGCTTTACAAAAGAAGGGATCACTACCAAAACAGCACAAAAAAAAAC
>JAITYZ010002363.1:0-12719 GCA_027744595.1 Paronellides praefectus
GAGTTCAAAGGTGGGTGTAGATATTATTCCCGAGTTCTAAATGGGCTATATCCGGTGGGATTTTATATTGAAGGGATGGGTCTTATCTCTAAACAACGGAAAAGGCAAATGTTTACGTCGATTATAAATAACACTTTGGATGGAGTGCTGGTGTTAAATAATGTATTGGGATAAAACGAGTTCATTTAAATCAATCAAAATGTTATTTTTGTAAACGGAGATAAACATCAAAAGTGAAACTAGATGGTCGAATTTATTTTCTGCATTGAGTTTACTGTGCATATCCGACGTATTTTAGTAATTATTCATTGATCATAAAATTACAATGAAGTACTGAAATAAATTGTAGCATACATTGGCAAAAGAAAATTGCATTGCATTTTTATTAACTGCAACCTATTTTATGAATTTTCATTATTTTCCAAAATTAAGTAATTTTAATTTAATTAATACTGCCACATTTATATAAATTTAATAAGTTTTGTTGTAATTAAGTAGGAGAGTAACTATGTATCTTATGTTGTTTGTTTTCCTAATTGACATAAGCTGTTTAATGTCGATTTGTGTCAATATATCAACAAAACAGGGTCCAATCCCCATCGGGATTCCAAATTACACGGGTTTACTGTGCAGCCTACACTGATAGTTTGTTATTTAGGCATTCCAATTTATGGCGATATTTGTGCAATAAAACATGACAAGCTGTCAATTGAGTTGAAAACACCGTTCCTGTTTTGATGTGTCTTTTTTACATTTAGTTTGTTTATTATACACAGTGTATACTTTTATTGATGCCTCCAAATCAACCCATGTCATATATTATGTCATCGTTAATTTCAACCAATATTACGGCTATAATAAAAGCTGTTCCATGCAAACAATTAAAAACATTTGACAAATATACATAGGTAGATAGATAAATGCAAGAACTATAATTCTATAGATGTATGGATGGATATATATTTCTTGTTTGGCAGCTAAGCAGGCTATGATTTACAAAAATGTACAAACATTTTCAATGACGAAAAGTTGCGAGTCAAATTTGTGAAAGTTGTAATTGTGTTGTGACTCTGATGAAAGTTATTTTAACTGTCAGTTTTAATTCTTTTGTACGTTGCGGCTAGACATATTATTGATTTCTAATGATTATAATGAACAAAATTGATTCATTCAAAAGTTTGTATAAAACACAGTTTTTTAGTTGAAAAACATTTTGTTGTAAAATTTAAGTTTCTATAAACGACTAAGTTCAGATCCTTAAATTGTTAAATTTTACCAACTATGTATCACCTTACATAAAAGTAAATGCATTATGAAGTAAGTTGAAAATGTGAATTTATTCTTCTTGTGATTATCAGAAGAAGAAACTGTATGCACCTATGTGTTAACCCAGTTTAGTTTACAATTTACAGTGTTTGATTTTATGTTTCTGTGCATTATATTACAACATATGTAAATACCATGGACGTTCAAAAATATTATTACTTGAATTATAGTAACTTTTGCATGAGTTTTAAATTCATGTTTTTCTATATGGATTAATATGAGTCATATTATATGAATACCTACCATTCGGTATCATACAACCTAATGTCTAGAATAAACTTATCTATCATATCCAAATTTTATGTCATCACCACTTGTATTTAAAAACATCTTCCAAACACTTAAAAACTTGTCAATCACATTGAATTGCTAGGAATATTCGTTACTGCAGGCAAACAGACTTACTCTGAGAAAATGTTTCCGAATTCAAATTTTTCTGTTGACATTTTCAACAAGCAACCATTATATCCTGTCTGCCGTTTAACAAAAAAACCTTATAGCCTGAATAAATTAAAACATTTAAAAAATCATTGTATTTAAGTGTATCTGGCTTTTATCATAAACTAAATTCAAAAGGACACCAGGCAGTTGACAGCCGTCTCAATGCATTTATCAACAGTAGCAAGTAAGGTGAACTCTGAATATGAAAAGAACATGCCGGATTGACACCTCAATCGCTTACAACTCCTTTTCATGCGTCGGTGAATCGCATTTGCCCTGCAAGACACTAATCCTTTCCTCCAGTTTTCTAAAACTTTTTCGCAATCTTTACTCATGATGGCGGCTACAGAAAGGATTGTAAGAAACTCATATCCGCACCGAATTGCGCACATTGGGAACATGCTTGCAGACTTGGGTCCCAAGCGCCAAAAGCGAACGAATCCATAAAGAAGTAGAGCAACAACTGTTGCAAGTGTCATCACAAAGACATTCAAGTAGTATCGGAAGTTGTTATTCAAGTGGTGGATTATCAACTCGCATTCTTTTAGCTTCTGGTATATTTCTCGAGATTTTCCCAACCTTGCCAGTTTCGTCGCCCTACAATAAAAACCCAGCCAGATTATATATTAGTGGTCCTTATGTTTGTACAAAAATGTCCCTATGTCACATAAAAACGTCAGAAAATTGTACCTACCCAACACATTCCAATTTCTTTAGTTCCATCCCAACAACAACGATGCCCATGTAAATGCAGATCCACATGAAAGACACGACATACTGCCACTTGAATACATTGTAATACTCAAAGATCAGAAACAAACTCTTGTCCGCCAAAGTAACCGTATTCTGTCGGCTGTTTGGGCAAAAGAAATATAGTGAGCTGATGAAATTGGGAGCGCAAGGACTTCGGTACATAATGTACAGGTGAAAAATTGGGTTGGCATATAAAAGAAACGAGTTAAATGACAGGTGACGGGACAAGCTTTCCATGATTTTTGAAGTGATAGCTGCTGTTCTGGGGTCCTCCTTGTTTTTGTTGTTAGGGCCTACAAAGAAACTGGGAAAGCACTTAAAAATAACTTTCTAAAAATTTGTAATATTGACCCAAAAATATAAAGTCGTATTACCATTTTCCGGTTTCCTTAAAAGTTCCCAGGTCAACAACTTGTTTGCAAACTGCATAATTTCTGCGGGATAGAGCGTCATGGTAACGTAGGCAAGACTTGTGTTGAATGTTGCCAGAGCCCATAGCGCCGACAGTAAAGAAAACTCTCCAGACAAGTAACGTTGGAGTAACCGAAACCACATGAAAGATGTATACACATATTCCTGGTACTTTTGAATATTAAACGCTATCATATTCCATCGACCAGCAGCTAATAATACATTTCCTTCATTATTCCACTCGTAAGGTATTAGTTTGTATTTGCACCCGATTTCCAGAAAGTAGATCAAGCTTTTATAGGATCTTTCCGCTGCTCGGTTACTATTTTGTTGACACATTTTTTTGGAGAGTTTCACGTTACTCGAAAATTAAATTTATTTTATTTAGACTTGTTTACTAACACTCATTTACCAAAATTATTTTTTGGAAAGGAAATATTGGTAGGTGTTATGGTCCCTTTACATTCGGTCGCGTTTTTGCTCAAGTTTTTCGGTTTATCGATTAACCAAACTACCTTGTCATGTAAATTGTAGCGACATGTTTTGTTTTTGATGTAACCATACCAATTTATAATTGTCAAGCAGCTAGACAGCAAAAGCACAAAAGCGTGACAGAAAATTAATATCAAAAGGGGACAATAATAAATAGGTACTTTGGTAATATTTTGGTAAACTTGAATACATTTTTGCAACTGAGCCCACGACAAAGTTACTTTCTTTGCCCTTGGAATAATACAAGAGAAATAATATGGGATGCGGTTGCAAAGCTAGTAATATGGAAACCATGCATTTAATTATAATGGTCAGTTATTTTTGGCTACCTATTTGTCATAACTTTTGACAGGTAAAAACTTGCTTGTTCAAACAAAGGGTTGTAGCTGTGCGATGTAAAAGACGCATATTTAATTGGCAATTTAAATGTCCCAATTTACAGCTGTCGCGTACAACAAAACAGGGTTACAAGTAAACTATCTGATAATTTATAAGATGATTTATGTCACAATTATCTTTGAGTGTAAAATATTCACAGAAAAAGTCTATATCATAGGTTTTTGCCCCTTATAAAAGGTGGACGACTTGAGTTTTTTTTAAATTACAAATATATTTAAAGTTTCACATATTTGTGGACGTTAGACGAGATAGCAATAAACGAGTTTGGTAATTTGTCATTCCTTTTAACTAACAGTCGTCAAAATCAACGGCCTCCTGAATTTAATTTTGTGCACGTTGATTTTTAATTAGTTAAAACACGTGCAAACCCACTTGCAAAACCACGTGCGGTGGTACACAGGACATTTGTGTCAGTTTCAGTCGTAAATATTGTAATGACGACTTTTCTAATTGTGTATTTCATTTCAACTGTCAAAATACATACTTTGCTTATGTCACGGCTGGACGTTTTAATTGTTGTATTTTTATGATGATAAAACAGTCATATCGCCTTTAAAAATGAGCCAATTAAGAAAAATGAGAGCGAAGCAACAATTTCCGTCATTTTAGTTACTATTAATTTGCCAAAGCATATAAATTATTTACAATTTTTTTTAAACCGTCATTCCTGAATTTCCTGTTGGATTAATATAAATGAAAACATGATGGATAAATACAACAGCATTTCATTCAATAATTAAACTAACATTGGCACTGATTATATTCATTGAATAGGCTCTGTTTAGTGAGCTTTGAAACTTTTGTGGTGTTTTAAGTTGGTAATTTTTTATGAGGATTCACGATAATCCTAATACATTTCATGTTCATACACATGATTTGCTTAGGTATTTAAGTTAATAAATGCTTTTCCTTCCCGGTAAAAAATATAAATAAAATCATGCGGTTATAATAATGAAAAATTCTATACGTAAAGCACTTAATGAACGATTGATAGTTCATTATGCAAACCTTGCTTTGTATTACAGCCACTTACGCTCATATTTATCGTCCGAAAGTTTTCGTTATTATTTAATGCCCTTATTTAGCTCAAAATATCTTTTTCCTGGACAAATTAATAAAAGAATACTTGAAAATTTTGCCCTCATTTATTTTTTTTATTTACTAACTTTTGTGTAAAATTTTCCCTTAATAACATCACAAATCAGTTGAGTTTATAATATTTAAAACTTTTCCTCCTGATTTCAATTTGTCATTGGCCACTTTATAAAAAAACATGTTAAAGTTGTTTATTACGGTCGTCACGTTTTTTTATCCTACTCGACATTAAGTGTAGGCCTCTTATTGACTTTTATTTCTATAATAATGGCTTTCAACATGACCAGGTTTTAAAGCCGTTATTATCATGATCATTGAAATGCTACGAACTGGTTGTGAAAAAAAATTGTTTAAATATCAATCCAAGCCCTTATCAATTTCAGTCATTCCGAGTTTCTCCTGTGACAAATACACAAAAACTTAATCATTTTCCATTCAAACTTGTTTTTAAACTTTAAAAAAATGCAGCTTCATACGAAAACAGGTGCAATATATTTAGCTACCTGGTTGACAACAGCACTTTTAGCTATATCTGTTTCAGAATCGAATAACGTTACACGGGCGAAATATGACGAGTCATGCAATAATACTGTACGATGTGACTCTACCAAATCCCTGAAATGCAGAAACGGGATTTGTCAGTGTGCCCGACCAGAAACAATGGTGTATTTGACCTCTAATAACAGTTTGTTGACCCATGCCTTGTATCCTTTAACCGAAACTTGTTACGTTATGGCTGGGGAAAAGTGTTCTCAAAAAGCAAGCAAAGAGGGATCTAAAAGTAGTTCTCTTCAGGAGCAGGAATTACACGAATGTGTTCCAGGTTCAGCTTGTGCCTCTGATGGATACTGCACTTGTGACCCCACATTTATGGAAACCGAAAACGGTACTTGTATTCCCAAGCGTCATTTTTATAGCAAGTGTGAATCCACAGAGCAATGCCGCACTGATCTTAGACTTGAATGCATTATTGGAAAATGTATTTGCGATCGTAAATATAAACGACTAACCTTCAATGTCGATGAAAGAAAATGCAGCACAATGGCTGGACATAAGCCCGTTAATTCCGAGGACCAAAGTTGTGTTCCCAATGCCTTTTATGATCGCAACCAACAAAAATGCAAATGCAATCAAAATTATTTCCAATCCGAGGACGGAATCTGTACGGCAGCCTTTGGCAATACGTGCCAATTTCTAAGTAAACTGTGCCCTCGAGACATGATTTGCTTAAACGGAAAATGCACTTGTCGACTACATGGTCAAATATACAAGGATAGCAAATGTTTGAGTAAAGCATCCCAACCCTGCAAGATCAAAACTCTGGAAAAGCACATCCTTGAGGAGTTCAACAATGCAAGAAATCTTTCATTTAAATGCATTGAGCAAGCCGAGTGCAAGCCGAGAAATGATAATGAAAACATTTTTGAATGCCAGTGCTACCCCGGTTATGTGGATGTTGATGGAATATGTCAACTTGACTATGAGAGATGGTGCCATGATTCTGTTGTCGGTTGTGACCAGAGACGAAACCTTCAATGCATTGATGGGTACTGCCGGTGTCCAGAGGATAAGCTGCAGTATTTTGACACCGACAAAAAGGTATGTAGAGGTTTGGTCGGTGCGACATGTGGGACAAGTGATCTTGAATTTTGTACCCCGGGCGCTATTTGTTTTAGCGAACGGATGAAAATGGGGAGATGTGAATGCTCAAAGGGATACCAGTTGAATGATGTGAGAAAATGTTTTGTAAACGTGACAATTACTAAAGCAATACAAATGACGTCGGAGAAAACATCAACTGCGGAAATACATTCGGAAATATATGGTAACGAGACAACAGCAACAACCTCATAGTAACTGGTCAAATATATACAGAAATTCAATAAGCTGTCCAGATGTCATCTCTACAATCTTAAAATAAATAAATGATCAATAATTTTTTGAAATAATTTCCATTCAACTTTTTGGATGATCGATTAAATTAAGCATGTTAGCACATATTCTTTCTAAACAATATTGTAACCAATGTAAATCTGAAAATAAAGTTAATCAAGCCTCATCAGATCAGGCACCTAATTAAACATTTTAAAATAAACCGGTATTTTTTCACTCGATGAACTTTTAGAAGTTAGTTGGCTACACAATTAGCAGTGATTCATTTCCACTGAAAAATTAATTTGCTATCTTTAACCAGAAGTAAATTAAATTTCAAACAAATGCATTCCGCCGCTGACTTCTCCACCCTTTAAATACTCTAACGTAAGCCGTATCTTGGGCGCCAGGTATTCCAACAAATGATTTACTCCTTGATATGTATAATATGAACACCAAGACCTGATTCTAAACTAGTCGAATTTTCACAAACCTGCATGAAGATACATAAATAATAAATTGAAGGTTTTTTCACAGTAAAAACAACTTTTTGTTTAACCAAAAACCGCCTTGTTATAAAGACACGATTTGTTTTGAAATAATAGCTTTATTACCAACGGAAAATTTCTCTCTGGAAATCCTTTTTCACGGACATGTTTTAAACCTAGCGCTTACAAAATATATGGGCAAAAAAATCCATACAAAACAAAATAAACCCTGGCAAAGGAGTAGTTAAGAACTGCATTCCCTTGTTCTTAATTATAATATTGCTGTCCTTTAACTATTTCAGTACTATTTACTTTTTTATTGAACTGAATAACTTAAACACCATTATACATTTTAATATGTACTAGCATATGTCCTGTAATTTCAAAATTCCTATAAGTTCTTGAGTTATTTAGTTTTTTCGTATTTACTCTCCCGGGTGATGAGCAGGTACTCTGGTTTTCGAACTTGGCCGAGTTTATATCCTTCTGTATCGATAACCGGAAACAGGATTCCAAAATTCCTATTAGTTCTTTGGGTATCTGGTTTTTCCTATTTACTACCCCCCGGGGGATCACCTGGTACCCTGGTTTTCGAACTTGACCGAGATTATGACCTTAGGTATCTATACCCGAAGACATAATTCCAAAATTCCTATTACTTCTCTAGTTCTCTGGTTTTTCCTATTTTCTACCCCCGGGGGATGAGCTGATACCCTGGTTTTCGAACTTGACCGAGATTATGTCCTTAGGTAGCGATATCTGAAAACAGAATTCCTAAATTCCTTCTTGTTTTTGAGATATTGCATACACGGACGGACGGACGGCAGACACTACGAAATGATAAATCACTGCATAACGCAGTTCTTAATAAATAGCTTGGCAATTACAAGATTTGTGTAATAGGGATGTTCAAAAATTCAAAATTTCAGCTTTTGTGTCTTTAAATATCAGACAAATTTTAAGCGCTTATCTTTGAGCGAATTGAATGAAATTTAAAAAACTTAAAATCGTCTTTGGATGAAATGTGTTGTCGACTGGAGGAGGGAGGGGATTGAGGTAGAAACTTTTATTATTTTAATATTCGTGTTCATGAGGTGAAATTACATGAGCATACCAATTTTCAGCTCTCAACTTGCAAATTTACAATTTTTCTCTCATCCCCAGGTGGGAGGGCATGGAGGTAGAAACTTTTAGTTGTTATATTCGTGTTCATGGTCCTCAATAATACTGGTACACCAAATTACAGAACATTTGGATAAGGCGTTTAAGAAATATAAGAGAAATTCATTTTATTATTTTTATCAAGATGCTCCTAAAATCGAAAATAAGCCTCTTTTTTCTTTTTTCAACCTCGAGTAGGAGACTGAAATTTGTTTGTCTTTTAAGACAAAATTTGATTTTTCAGCTTTTCATGACTTATAAGACAAAAAAACTGAAATTTTTTAACTTTGAACATCCCTAATATGTGGTTCTGAAGCTAGGAAGTTACCTAAATATTTTATAATACAAACTTTTATAACATCCATAAAATCTAATAAATAATACTTAACTGACAAATAGTCCGAAATACACAATATTATTGTGTAAATTGTGTCTCAAACTAACTATAAGTTGCGCAAGATATGAATTTAAAACTTTCTGTTGTTTCCACCTGGCCATTTACAGGCACATAAGCTGTTTTCATATTATCCGAGTACACTTTCCCAATCATCGTTCCACCCTCACCTTCCGCATAATCCATTTCAACAAGAGCGGCGTATATCGTAACACTATTGGATGTACGTCCCACAGGTATCAAAATCTTTTGAAGGTCTTCTGATTTTAGCTTCAAGTCCTTATCCACATCTTCATTCGATGCGTTTATTTTTGGAATAATGAGCACTTGAACGTCCCTTCTAACCTTTACCTCCTCGTTATTGTAAGGAATGTAGCATGTTTTCTTGTCCAGTCTATATTTTCCCGGGGAGATTTCCCCATCAACGTATGCCCTGCAAAGATAATACTCTTCGTTATCCTTGCCACTGAAACCGAAAGGGAAAATGTCCTTGACATCCTGCGCATCTAATTTGTTGGCATGTTTCCACCGATGTTTGAAGCAACCTTTGCAGTTGTACAATTCGTTAATATTGTCGGCATCAAGGACACTAAGGCCGCTAGTTACATTAAATCCACAACCAGTAACCCCACTCATTTTTGGATATCCTCCACTGCATGCTGTGCACTGAAAAGCCATTTGACTTGTGTAATCAAACAAGTGGGATGAAGAAAGGTAATCATTTTTTGGAGGGATTTGAAAACTTTTGCAGCCATCAAAGTGAAGATAGTCGTTTCTGTCCATGCGTTGATGCTCGTGGCGAAGACAGAGGGTGTGACCCAACTGGTGAATCACTGTTTTAATGTTGAGACATCTCTTTCCAAACATGAGGTACTGCTGGCCTCCTTCACGGCACATGTCAGCTTGTCCGCAAACCCGGTTATCCTGTTTGATTCGAATGTAGTCTTTGTCGTGGGGTGTTTTGGAGAGAAATTTGATGCAGGTTTTGGAATGGAATTCGTCAAATGCTTGTTTTATTGGGGCGATTGAACTGTTGGTGAAGCTGCTGTGAAACTCGTAGGGGATAACGCCTTTGGGCCATAAACGTTCTTTTAGAGATTTAGCTACAAAAATATATACGTCTGCTTACTAGATGGAATATCGTTTGTGTCACATCTGAAAGTAGTTGAAAGTACTGTCTCAAGTCTGAAGAAAATAAAAACTAGGATGATTAAATGGTTGTAATTCGACATTTTTTAACTGCCCAATTCACAAATTAAAAAATAAACTTTTTGTCTTGATATTTTGGTGCGTCATTCCACACAACATACATTAATGTGGGAAAATACAACAAGAACCTTGAATGTTACTATTGTATTTTCACATTCCTATATGATGTTAATGTAAATATTATATTATGCATCTTGTTCTACATAATTGTTTTCAAAGATGATTATGCAATCTACAATCCTTCAATCCAAGGCAATGTCACGGTACGCAAATCAAATGTAAAAGAGTGTGTGTGTTTTATGCTTCTTTCTGAAACAGGAATCTATTAACTTTGATGAATGCATCAAGTTTTGATAATAAATAAATAAATAAAAAGGTTAAAGGTTTTTTTAAAATTTTTTTATTCATGTACACCTGACTTGGAAATTACTTTTCTGATTACGTCTGGTTTAGCACAGCCGTCGTCTCGCCAAAAATAAAATTGAAATTCCCAGCTGTTTAGGCGGCGTTTGTGTACACAACCATGGTTGTGAATACTCGGTTCGGGCTGCGGAGGCCCTGTGCAATTAATTTGGAAAGCAAACTGACGTCTGAAAAAATCGGCAATAAACTGTAATTTGTAATTGCTTGCTAGTGTACGTCTCATTTTAGGGTCTCAATTTGAGTATTTGGGAGTCCAAAATTGGGACGCCAGTGACCCTTTTAAATGGGATGCTGATTTTGAAAACAGTCCCTTGAGGTGTTGGTTGTTTGTATTTTTTATTTGCCATTTCACTGTAAAGCAAGGCTGGTGATTTTGAGCCTATTAATTCCGGTTTACAGGAAATTTGACTGGTTGCTGTTGTTGCCATAGTCTGTCTTAAATTTAATAATCCGTCTTTTAATATAGCTGGCTAGTGTGGTTTATTATTATTATTGCCTCCCCTTTTGATTATTATTTATTAGCAGATTGAGGGCGATTATTGGTGCCAAACCCTATCTGTTGCCTTTGTGTAATCTTGTTCCCTTGCCCTTGGGCAAACTAGATATTCTTCCCTTCCCTTGGTTGTTCTGGATCCTCTGTCCTTGGCTATTCCCTTGCTGAGACAAGTCTTGCCGAATTATGACCTTTGATTTTTGCTAGATTGTGACCTTTGCATCCATGCTGTTGTCCCCTTCAGACCTCGGATTCTAATTTCCTGATGGTCTGTTCGTAGATCTGATTATCCAATTAACCGATGTACGTTTTAGATTTGTATTTTTGAATTCTAAATTTAATCACTTGTGTTTTTTATATATTTGCCGTGAACTTGTTTTCAACAAATAAAAATATTTTTTCATAAATCAACAAACAAGTACAGATCCAACTCAAAATTCCATAGAGTATCCAAACTACCTTCAAATCTAAAATTTCTACACCACTGTTCCTGTCACTTGTCATGTCTTGATTCTCCAGAGTGCACGATTCCTGAAGCATTTTGAAACAACCAATTGTAAGCCATTTGGCCAAACTCCTCCGACTGCTGCTAAAATTTATTTCTGATTTATTTTCGTACTCAAGAGCATACGTTTCCAGCTTGACTCTGAACAAATTAGTCTGAAAATGATACTGCTGAATAAGATCTATTCCTGATTCGGCAATGCTAGCCATCAGAAATCTAATCCTGCTGCCAATAAACGAAAATTTCTCCGATGCAAACCACTTGGCTACCGTAAATAAAGGCTGTTCATTCGTCTCAAACAAATTAAACACTCCTGTCATGTAAGCCAACAGTTTGTTAATGTGTACCTCATTTGACAGGTCTGTAGGTCTTAATAGTGCAAACATTTTCCTCCTCAAAACTCGAGTTTGAGTGCTCTTTTTAACGCCTGAATAATATTCTTCTGTTCTAATTTCGTTTTGTAACAAATCTTCAATTTTTGAAAAGGGCGAAAAACTTGACCACATTTTGTCGATTATTTGTTCAAATCTACCCATTTCAATGGATTTGTTTGTTGTTTGTTTGTGTTCTACAAATTTCCAACCATTGTAACGCCATAATAAATTCCATTTCAGTCTATCACTTGTCAAAAAATTTGCATCGTTTCGAGCCAATAGCTCGTCAACAGATTGTGGAATATCCCTTGGTCCAGAATCCACTGTCATGTATGAATACATTGAGGATGTATAAACATTTCTAACCATTGGAGCTACCGCAACAATCCAGATTAGAATAACAAGCCAGTTGTGATTGTTTCGGTTACTTTTCTGATCATCCTCTTGCTCTACGAGCGTGACAACTAACCAAAAATAGGGTTTCTGAAACCCTGTCAACGATAGAATAAGACCTGAATACGCTAAACAAATGAAAATGATGGCCCATCCGAACCACTCGAATGGTGAAAGTAGAGCGAAAATGCTCACATTGCCCAATCTTCCTTTTTGTTTTTCCACAAATATCGTGTAACTGATACCGTCAGATTTAACGATGTACGGGATAACAACTAACTTGTTATCTGTCTTTTCTGGTGACAATATCCTGTAGGAATCGACGATGTGGGAACAAACCGATGAGTTGACACAGTTTAACTCGTGTTTAATTAAAGCAATCGTACAAACTGTGGGATTAGAAGTGGCGATTGTGTTCTCGTTAGATAATGTGTATCGGTTGTATGGGCACATCCTCTCGTTAAATTGTATATTGGTTGTACTAACGCGT